>CP092886.1:0-157895 GCA_030710605.1 Cordylochernes scorpioides
ATTTGATATTCATCTTTATACGCCTCTTTAATTAAAGCAAACCTTTCTGAAAGCTGTTTTACCGAGTTTCAAACAAAATTTAATGGCAATTCGTTGCTCGATAAAACTTTTTTTTTTAAGAAAGTTTTCGAAGAACTTTCTGACGACGTCCGCTTTATAAAATAGATTCGAATCACGTGCGCTCTGGATATGGCCAATTTACATATTATTTAAAAGCCTATATTATTAATATTACAACGTTTATATATTGTCTTATTTTAATTTTATTTTAAAATAAAGCCTTGTCTCTCTCTCCATAAGTAATGATCATACCTTGTAATTTTTCTAATATGAAATATCCTGTAGTATTCCACGGACAGTGACTGTGACTCCATCCGCATCTAACTTTATACTGCATCAAAAGGTGTCATCTCGATAGGTCAAATATTGGTTTAAGATATGGATTATGCCGTCTGAATGTGCAACGTACGACAAAATATGTGCAAAGAGATTTTTTTATAGATGTGACGAGACCCCCAAAAGATTGAAATGTGTAAGTGAATGTCCTCTCTCGACTTAGCTATAAAATTGATTGTCCAATAGTCTGGAATGAATGAGATATCAATAAAGAGCTTGCTATTGATGGCGCTATGTCATATACAAGGTGGGATCAATAAATAAGGTGAATTATAATTTATTTTAAAAAATAAGAACGATATTAAAAATTAGGACTTGATTTATTCAAAATAATCACCTTGGCTTTCTATACATCGTCTCCATCGTTCTGGCAACTTGTAAATACCCTCTTTATAGGCACTCTTAGGAAGCGTGTGAAACAATCTTGCACCACTTTCTGGACATCTTCATCCGAGTCAAATCGCTTTCCCTTTAACTCCTTCTTTAGTAGTCCAAAAAGGAAATAGTCAGAGGGGGCTAGGTCTGGACTATATGCAGGATGTTCTAAAACTTCAAAACCTAATTTAATGATTGTAGATACAGTTTTACATTATGTATGCGGCCTTTGAAACCCGAATACGGTTAAGGTTTTGGTCCAAATTAAGGAAATGTGGAATTCGTCCATTTTTGAACTCGTTAACCCCATTTATAAATGTTTTTTTTTTTTAGACAAACAAGACTCACCATAGATATTTTTCATTCTTTGGCATATTTGAGATGTTTGAATTCCTTCTGCATTCAAGAAACGAATAACTGCACATTGTTCGAGCGTGGTGCAATCCTTCAAGGGAACTTCCATTTTAGTTTATTTATATGTCTCGCGCCGCGCGTGGGAAAAAAAGAACAGAACACCTGAAATAGTCTCTCGATGTTATATTTTAATATTCTGTGGTTTAAATTATTTTTGCTTTTTTAAATTTTAAGAAATAAGATAATTCACCTTATTTATTGATCCCTCCTTGTATAAATGCTCATTTGAGCACTCGGCGTATGCCGAATTATTTATATATTTTTTCGAAAAAAATATGTGTTAAAAGAAATTCATTCCCCAAACATCTCTCTGTGCAGAGAAAATATTTAAGGGAGAGCTGGCCCTTATTGTTGCATGAATACCATCCTTCCGCAATGTTCCCTTGGGTCTTCTATCGGCAGCTTGAACACTTTAGGGCAGATTCAGCCGATGTCGCTCCTCTCGTAGAATGGTTTGAAATCGAAGACATCCCTGTACTGATGAGGGCCACAGCCCGAATTAATAAATATTGATATATTTTTATAATAATTATTATTTTTCGTACAGCGATAAATACATTGTTTATAGGAAAAAAGTAATTTCAATTGAAACCATTTAACGCTGAGTTAACTTGTACAAAACCAATACGTTATTATATATTTTTCACTTTGTAAAGTTGGCGTTCAATCAATAGAATTTTTGGTACTTAAAATATACTTTGATACACTATATGCATATATATATATATATTGTAGATTGATATACCTTTCCAATATACATGCCATATATCAGTCTTGTCTATAGCTGTGGTAACCTAAGTAATATTCCTATAAATATATTTTATTTATTGAAAAGGGGTTTAATATTTTGAGATACATTAGTTATAGAATGAAGGGAAAGAGCGTTTTATGAATAATTCAATTTTTAAAATATTTCCAAACTATGTGGACGAGATTTAATCAGTCATATCTCGATGATATTTCTCTCTGAATAAACCTTTTCTATGTAAACTCTCTTCAAAGGTTTTCCCAATATTCAGAATATATTAAAACGGTGGGGGAGAAGGAATATTACTCACACCCTTATATTACCCATTGAAGAATATATTCCCCCCCCCCCCCTCTCATTATATTATCGGATTTAGTAGCTAAAATATAATCCCTCCCCAAATATATCAAAGTAACTCTGAAGGACTTATCCTCGATACTTTGGAGCTCTTTACATTTTTTATTTCCAAAATTTCCGCCAAATTAAATTCCAATAAGTTAGAATAAATGATAAATTGGCTATTTTTTTGCCATCCTAGTTATGGAATACATTATTTTTGGAATAGAAGCCAATAAAAGTGGAGAGCAAACATTGATCAGTGCACTTTATATTCATTGAAAGGAAAATTTAAAAGCTTTTGCCTTTCTATTTCACCCCCCTCTCACCCCCTTTCAATTATGTGGTAATAGAGAAAGTCTATAAGGAAGGTTGTGTCTTTAGATATAAATGTTCGCTAATTACATTATCTCATCCGTCGCATCATGTGATTGGCCGTTCCCACATTTATTTGCCAGGCTTCATTCTCTGAACAAGTGTTTCTCCATATATAAATATTTGCTATTTATCGATGTTTCAATTAATCAGGTTTCGATAACTCATGTGGTTTTTCAGAATTCATACATCATCTAAACTTCTTTCGGTAGACTTCTCAGTTATAAAATTACACACACTTTAATGGTAAAAGTATTCATTTACATTTCGTGGGTTTTTGGATAACTTATCAGACTTTTAAGAAATTCCCCATATGAATGAAAATAAACGTATATATTGCAGGATTAAAATTATATCTTGAATGTAGAAAGCGAAAGTCTTCTGAAGCTGTTGAACGTGAGAGGTGACCACGTTTACGTCCACTTACGCAGGAGTATGTTGCAGAACATTGAATTTCCATCTTTCATCCTCCTAACGTTATTTTGAATCATTCACGCCAGATCAATTTAGTTGACATAATGTAGGAGCTAATGCGATCACATTTATTAAACAGAAGATTTTAATTATAAAGATAAACAATGTTTTGAGCAAATAAAAATGAAAGATATATTGAAAATAGGAGAAAATATTTCAAAGAAACATAGAAAGTATACGTAAAAGCAAACAAATGAATGGAAATGTAAGAAATTGGCAAAGCATATTTATAACGTACACTGCGTGACATTGAAAATGGAACACCAAGAAATAGTGGCCAGAAAATTATGCAAACTTCAGGGTAGACGCGCCTAACCGAGTTATTCAAATGATGTAAAATGCGCAGCTCTCGTGCGCACATGGAGTAAGATATAAGGGAAGGAACTTGCAGAAAGGACAGTATTCGTGTCGTTATTTCTTCAAGGAAAATCATTGTAGAAATTTTGTTCTTGTGTCAAAAGACACGTGTAATAACAGAGAATGCCAGGTCATCGTAAACGGAGGCAGTTCAAGCAGACAGACGCTTTTACGAGGGGCATGGTGATCGGACTGAAAAGGGCAGGTTGGTCCATACGTCAAATCGCAGCTGATACACACCTTGGTGCGTCCACGGTGCACCGACTGTGGAGAAGATGGTTGGAACAAGGAAATATGGCAATTTATAGGAATGTCGGTGCAACCAGAGTGACGTCAGCACGTGTGGATCGGCGCATCCTTCGACAAGCAGTGGCGGCCTCACAAGCCACTTGTACCGCCATCCTGCAACATGTGCAAGACACCCTAGATCATTCAATCTCGACCAGAACCATTTCCCGTCGATTGGTTGCTAATGGCTTGCACTCATGCCGTCCGCTAAGAAGACTGCCATTGACCCCACCGAATAGGCGCCAACGTTTGGAATGGTGCCGGGCTAGAACGACGTGGATGACGGAATGGCACAGGGTCGTGTTCTCAGATGAGTCGCGTTTCTGCTTGTCCAGTGATAGTCGCCGTGTACGCGTGTGGCGTCGACGTGGAAAAGGTTCAATCCGGCAGCAATTGTGGAACGTCCCACCGTGCGACAACGTGGAATCATGGTTTGGGGCGCAATCGCGTATGATTCCAGGTCACCTTTACTTCGTATTCAGGGCACTATGACGGCCCAACGATACGTTGATGATGTGCTGCGACCGGTGACACTCCCCTACCTTCAGGGGGTACCCAATGCCCTTTATCAGCAGGATAACGCCCGACCGCACACTGCTCGCATTAGCCAACAAGCTCTGCAAGATGTACAGATGCTTCCCTGGCCACCGTACTCTCCTGATCTCTCACCAATCGAGCACGTCTGGGACATCATTGGACGCCGTTTGCATGCCTTGCCACAGCCGCGTTCAGAAGACGAACTGTGGCAAATGGTTGAGAGGGAATGGAGAGCCATCCCTCAGGACGCCATCCGTACTCTGATTGACTCTCTACCTAGACGTGTTGCTGCGCGCATCGCCGTCCGCGGTGGTCCTACTTGCTACTAAGCCGACGCCGTTCTCGCTCTGTATTATGACTATCATTTTGAAATAAAGATCACTTATTGTTCGTCCCTGTCTCTCTCTGTCTGCCGAGTTTCATCACTTTCTGGCCACTATTTCTTGGTGTTCCATTTTCAATGTCACGCAGTGTATAAGAAAATTTTCAAAAAGTATATATACGAAAGAAATATCAGAAAAGAGTTAATTATATATATAAAACGTGCCCACTATTTTATAGCGTGTATGTTATTTTCATATTAAACAATTGTCTAACGCTCTTACTGCAATGATTAAATAAGGAGGGTCTGGATCATCAGTGACGTATTGTGTTTAAAAAACAATAAAAAAATATATATAATAGGTCAAGTGTTGTTATTAAAAACAAAAGAGGCATATCCTGACCAGGCTCACATGTTAAAATAATATTCGTCACGAAACCTTTCACTAGATTGAAAATCTAGTGAATCCGGGTATTTGGCTAGTGTTTGATAATGCATCAAATCAGGTTTTTGGTTCGAGAGTTGCAGATGACATAACTCTATCTTTTCTGGAATGTGGTGAAAAAAAGGAGGAAACACAAAGGTTTGTAAGACCTCTACATACCTCCGCTTAACAAATTGATCCGAGTGATTTATTATGAGCGATTTTAAAAGTTTTTGGATAATTAGTTTCTAGGCCTAATTATATTTCCTTCTTCTTTGAAAATATATGCACTTCCCATTCCAGCGAGACTTAACCAAATTCTTTTTAATCGGATTTCATTTTAGAAGCTCCACCACAAACCGAGTCGAAATTGTTTCTTCAATCCGCGTAGCAAAGACGGACGGCAATCTCGTCCTACCGACTGCTGGGCATATCATTCTCGACAGACGAACTACAGATCTGCCTAAGTCACAACATAACAATCGCATTAAATAGATTTAATGAATGGAAAATATTTGCAACGAACTTCTCTTTTTTTATTTAAGAGGCAAACTTGTACGCGGTCGCGTTTCAACAAGCCAATGAATCCGCAAAGGCCTGCAACCTGCAATACAATAGAGATTCATAAAAATGGGTTTAAATAGAGTAGGGAAGAATTTAAATATCAACCCTCCTATATATGTGAAAAAATAATTTCAAAAATAAATAAAAATGTCAGGTGTTGGTATTAAAATCGAAGAAGGAATATCCTGACCACGAGCACATGAGCTTTTTAGATGGCAGAATGTCATCTAGTGTAATAGGAATCAACTAAACGTTGATTTAGTCTGTTCCCTGATATTTGGCCAACCCAATATTTTAATAAATCAAGAAAAGCCCGACAGCCCGAAACGCGTTTGTGGTTGGCGTTTCTTGATCTATCAAGAAAATGGGTTGGTCAAATATCAGGGTAAAGGATAAATCAACGTTTATTTGATATCTGTTCCACTAGATGGCGCTCTGCCATCTAAAAAGCTCATGTGCTCGTAGTCAGGATATGCCTTATTTTATTATTACATATATATTTATAATAAAGAAGGCATCTCCTGACCACAAGCACATGTGCTTTTTATATATATATATTTATTTTATTTATATATATTTATGAAAATAGATTGTGTACATATGCGTGTTGTGCAGCCCTTCGCGGATCCATTAGCCCGATGATGCGCTATCGCGTAAAAGTTTGCCTCCAAAATAATAAATGAAGATAAAAACTATTTCTAATTTTTTTTTGTTTATTAGGAATCTTTAACATTGCCAAATTTTCCTTCAAAAGTATCTCAATATTCTGATATTTAATTTTTCGCATCTTTATCTCTCTACGTTTCGTATGTTATTCAAAGGTTGGCGATATTATCCCACGGGAGATATCCACATTTTAACTTTCCCTAAAAAAGAAATATTTCAATATAAAGAAATATGGTGTAAATCTGGTATAAAAATGTATTATTGTTCATTAAGATACTGTAGGAAAATTTCGGAGGAGGAAAAGGAAAAGTATGATTTCTTATTAAGAGGAAATTCATTTATTCTTTAAAAGGAATTAACATGGAAGGAAAACCTACAAGTGGCAGCCAGGCTAAAACTATCTATACACAACTATGCCTGGATTAACCTGACCTGGACTTGAGCTGAACTAACTACACCAAGTTGTAGTAGTTCCAAATAGGAATCAATGCTCCTAGAGAATATCCGTAGATTGTCAACAACTACCCGGTCTGCCCTGCAGTTTAGAGGTCTGTCTACATTGCTTTAATGAACCAGTTCCCCAAGTGTTTCCAGGCTGGTTTATTTCTTGGTCGGGTCAACAGAGCAGCGCTGTTGAAAGAGGACAGTCCAAGGAGTGTAGCCGTCTGGATTTTCTGAAGTTGGAATGCTGAGCAGTTGTAGAGTCCGCGGCTTGCACTTCTTCTCGACAGCGTGGACAGATGAGACTTGTTTAGAAATCCATTAAAACTATGAATCTGGTTTATCGCGCTAAAAAAACATAAAGGTGATGATAAAGAATGAGTCACAACACTAGCTTCGGTAAATTTAGACAAAACCAACCTGTACACCTGGTAACGAGCTTTGGTCCTATCAATACATCTTCGATTTTAAATCCTATGAGAGGTTTTATGAAATAGGTCGAATTTTCCAAAAAGGTGTTTAATATAGTGGAGTGGCATAGCCGACAAAATATAACTTGAACTGGTATTTTGGCTGATTATATTTATCATTACCTTTATGCGCTTTTTATACTGGGGTGTTCTTGTGGGTTTGGGATGAAAACAAATGCATTGTTCAAATGCCTTTTTAAAAAAGGTGCCATTTTGGTTCTTGATTCGGCTAATTTAGCAAACATGTTCGATTGCGGCTGTGAAAGAGGAGTTATAACAACAAGGCAGAGGTTTAGAGTCGACTATATCGTGAGGCTGGGAGCATGGCGAAGCCAGTAAAAACAATGTACAGTGATATTATCTCCTTGTGTATCGGTGCCTTAGCTGGAAGCTTGGCTCGTATGGTGTGAAGATGTCGGAGTATATGACACTCAATAACTGTAATTACGAAATGACCGTCTCCGATCCACGACGTACCCGCGTTATTTACACTATATGTTGCGAGAAAGCTTTTCTTGCTGGAAAACGGTTTGAGACATAATATAACTGAGCGTTATACGAGGACATTGAATCTATATTCACACAGAGTTTTAAAACCTCTATTGGAATATGTAGACTTACTGGGTAATGTATTTGGTGCTACTATCCCACTCTCACGACTTTAATTAAAACAGCAATTGATCAAATGTCTTTCTTTGAAATGATGGATCGGGTCACCTGAGTCTAACACAATTCATGAGTGTGTATAAGGAGGACACATATTAGAGTTTAAAAATAACCCTGTTCTAAATGTTTTATGTATTAGCCTCAGGAGTACTAGATAATGACTCTTATAATGGTACTAGAAATACTAAGGTATAATGACAAAATTGCACTAGAAATACTAACGTGTGATTATGGTAGTACTGAGGTATAACTACAGGGGCATTAGAGGTACTATAAGTTCTGACTACACATCTTTTAGAAGTAACAAGAGTTCCAAGGAATATATCCACAAGTATTTCCTGTACTGTTCTTGTTAATTATGGAGGACAAGCAACAATCTTTCTTGCTTAAAGGGATTCTATGGTATAAATTTTCTCTGTTATTCCAGTTATAGGGATATGGTTAATCGCGTAAGAGTGTTCAACTAATAAATTTTTCTATCATTTTGTAAGGCCGATTTTTTTTTCCTCAACCAATATCATGGACCGGAATTGCATAGGATTTGGAACACTGGGTATACATGAGTTATAGAGAGAACACAATTTAGTGTTTTCCAAGCTTGACCAATAACAACTATCCCATCAAAATATTGAGAAACAGCCTTGAAAGCCAATCACTGAAGTTAACAATCCAAGTAAAACCTAACCAATCACTGTCTACATCGCTATAGTCGCGTTGAGGAGAGAATAGAAAGAATCCTAAAGCGGCACGGCATGTCAACCCCGAACCAACACGCAGCGGAGAACTCAGCTCCGCCATCACAGACACGGACCTAGAGAGAGTGCACAGAAACCTGCGCAGTTTCCTCCCGTCTATCTAACTAGGTGAAAAAGGAGAATCCGTCGAGGAACAAAGGGAACAACACACGCCATCCCTATAGAATGATAGAGAACTTTCTAACGACTCGAACACTCTATCTCCAACTAGAATAACAGAGAAAATATATACCTTAGAATCCTCTTAAGCAAGAAAGATTGTTGCTTGTCCTCCATAATTAACAAGAACAGTACAAACAGGCAAATAGATATCCCTAGGGACTACCTACAATTTATAGAGCCCGGCATCAGAAAACCCACCAACAAGCGGCAGAGACGTGCATCTAAATTGTTTGAAAAAGTCCGACGTTCTCGAAGAACTGTGTTTATTATACTCTCTAGCACTAAACCTTTTAAATAATTCCAAAATACGCCATTTTATTGATCATTAATATGGAAGCATTAGGGTCGGTGTGGAAAATCCACATAATTGCAAAGTAGGGAAACAACGTCATGTAACCACAGACAAAGTTGTCAAGTGAGCGCCATATAGGGTTAAAAATTGAAAATCATTTTATTGATGATAATTTTAAGTTTAAAATATTAGTTTAAAGCTATTCTACAGGTCCTTTACTGCGATGAATAAAATTTGAAAGAGGAAGGGCATGGCTCATCAGTGGTTGGCCTCCCTACCGCTTTGTCTCTGAGCCCTCCCTTTTCTATTTTAATTATTTTCAGTATAAGATCTGTAGAAATAGATTTCATATAACGGAATATATATATATACTTTGAAATGAGAATTAGATTTAAAGAATCAACTTTTTGTTATTTGATCAATCTCAAGGCCTAGAAGTGAGGCCACGTTGATAGATATCATCCATAGGTGACAGCGGTAGATAATTAAGTTTATTCCTTTAAAGAGAAAATGTGTTAGTGGTGGTTGATGTTCCTTGGATCCGCCACAAATCCACTCATGGACTCAAGGAACTTTTATAACACGTATATCGGGTACAGACAATAACTCTGAAAGATATTTGATTCATAGTGACTTTTATTGAATAAACACGAGATAACCAAATTGTGAACAAAATTGCTTCTGCTCCTTAAAAAAAAAAAAAAGACGACCAACGACATCAAAGACCTTATTCCTTATTCAGGCAGGTTTTCACTCCTTATACAAAATCCCTTTTTATGCTTTACATTTTACAACAAACTTTTCATAAGTGAAAACTTTATATGACTTCTGTGGAAGGAATTTCGCCAATACATTTTTATAATTGATATTTTCATACGATATATCAATTGGAATATCAATTATTGAATATATAAGATTTTTAAAAGGTTTCATAAAATTGTGTTATAAAATATAAAGTGAAAAATTCAGTCTGGCTTTCGTTCTTTGACCTAATTACTCCTCTATTCAGATGGAGGCAATAAGCGGCCATCATTACAGAGGCGGAGAATCTATCATGTGGCCACTTCCACAAACTCTGACGCAGGTATCGATTTAACGTTGTTTTTTAAAAAAACTTTTTGTCCGCGGTTCTGGCCGCATTTTTGTGTTTGCCTGCTAATTATATCCATCCTGCTAATTACTGTTTTTGTGGCCTAATTAAATTATTCGGGATTGTCCCTCAAACCTCAGCCAAATTAGTTTTTACCTGAATCTCTCGCTATACATTGATAGAAATCTGAGCACCAAGAGACAATTGTGTTATAGGTCGAACAAACCTGAACACACATCTTTATTTAAATGATTCTCCGCGTGATTGTAAGAAAACACCTACACTTACGCTCTGCCACATTTTCTGTCCCCGCTACCATGATTGATGCAAGTAAAATTATTTAAAAGATCGGGGCAAATCATTGGCAGTAGAGAATTGTGTGGAATCAGCAAGTTTTGCATCAATTTTGTTGTTGCCAAATCATATATAAGATAATATTTTACAATAGAAAAGTTTTAGACTTATGAGAGAAGTCAGAATTTATGATCTGCAATATTTCATTTTAAGTTAATACAAATAAACAACCATTGTAAAAGGAAAGAAGAACGCTATATCTTATAGCGTCGTGGTATATTAAACTGGCGAAACCGATGGAAAGCTTCACCACTGATGAGCCAGGTTTCCATAATATTTCCGTCTATTGTCGCTGTCGTTGTAGGAAATTGTCTTTCACTATTAAAAAATAAACAGCTTTGTGTGTGAAGATTCTAACATCTCTGGCTGACAGATGGCGCAGTGTTCGAAGAGATCATCATTATGCATTAGTTCCCCATATGTTATAAGAAATTTAAACTCTTTTTGACGCGTATATGATTCTTTTTGAAATACAACAATTTTATAAAACCCTTATTGCAATGGTAAATTAATGGGAGGGCCTGGCTCATCAGTGGTGAACCCTTCTTTAGCGGTTTCTCCAGTTTAATCTATTACTATGATAGTGCTGTTTTGCTTACATACCGACACTGATGCTGACCGCTTGGTATTTTATATGAACTATAGACATAATCTTCGAGGACATTTCTCTTCCGCAAATATAAAATAAAGTTTTTTTAAAACAATATTAACATCTTTTATAAGATATATAACTATTTTTGATACGTATGATTATTTTCGAATTAAAACAATTTCATACTACCCTTCCTGCAATTAAAATAATGGGACGGCATCAGTATCGAACCCTCCCAGCGGTTTCGCCAATTTAATCCACCATACCGCTGTGATATTGCATTGGGCTGTTTTGCTTTTATACTGATAGGAATCCTATACACTGAAGTCATACGCGTTAAAATAGTTTAAATTTCTTATAACAGATGGCGCTCTAATTATATTTTCATTGATATTTTTATTTAAAAAAAACTTTATTTGCTATTTGCGGAAGAGCAATGCTCGAAGCATAGCATATATTTCTAAGTATATGTATTTTTACTGTCCCCTCAAAGCATATGTCCACAGTTTATTTGAAATACCTTTTCCGTGAGGTCAGCATATAAAAGCAAAACATCCAAATGCAATATTATAGTGGTAGGTTGACTAAAGTGGCGAAACCGCTGGAAGGGTCACAACTGATGAGCCAGGCCCTCCCATTAATGTATCATTGCAATTAGGGTTTGATAAAATTGTTGTATTTCAAAAAGAATCATACGCGTTAAAAATATTTAAACTTCTCATTTAAAATTATGTGAAAGATTTTTACCTTACGAAATATTTGTAAGTTCAATAAATAATAATTATTTTTGCAACCTGTGTATGCACGGCCTTCTCCAAAGAGAAGAAGTAGGTTAGTTAAGTGGAGAGCTTGTGCCCCGAGTCTAATTGCTAAACCAGAACTCATTCCGAGTTAATTGTCCAATTCCAAAGTGTAAAAGAAATATTTATAAATGAGTCTATCCCCAACTACACATATGTAGGTTCGCTGTAGTAATTAATGAAAGTCGCCGGATGTGGGGTCCGAAAGCAAATGCCCGGCCCTATGAAAGGAACGGCGAACCTTTAAATTGTGTTTCCGCTAGGCCTAACTTCATTTGTCTCTGTCCAATCCGCGCTTAGAAGATTTATTAGACAAGAATTGTTCATAGTGGCGCTCAGGCACGCGTAGATTGGCCTTTATTTTCTGTTGGTCATTTTGTCACTTTACAATTGTTAATGTGTTCAGTGTATAAGGATTGCTAATAGCAAAAGATAAAAATGATTCGTGCGGATTCCCCTAAGGCCGATGTTCCTACACCGTGGGCTTCCTACATCTCGGATTTCTCGAGCTTTGCCGCCCCAGAGATGATTAAACAAATTCATCGTTGGGTTAAAACAGAAATTGAAAAGGAATATTTTATCATGATACAGCAGGTAATCTCTTCGCTCGGTTGTGAGGCCGAGAATCACCGAACAAAGACATTTTGTGTATAAAGTGAATAATGAGGGATTTAAATTTCACCTATGACAGACTAAATGATTCCACAAATATAATTATATCTATAACAAGGCACCTCTCCCGTCCTAAATAGACGATAAAACTATGCGCCATCTAAGGAGAGTCATTACCCTAAAACCGTGGTCTCCAGGTAAACTTTCTGATATTTCCAAAGCTGGTGTTGTGCCTTTGTCACCGACCCGAGTCCGCTAGTTTGCGGAGACAGTCAATAGATGACGCTTATTTTCAGTCTCTATTTTGACGGGAGAGGTGCTTTTTCTTTTTATAGACCTATGTCTTATTCCGGCTAAAAATCTATCTAATATTGTCTAAATATATATATAGCCTTTATTTATAGCAAATTGTAGGTGAGAGAGAAACTTAAGGTACATTAAATATATTTCAATACTTATTTTAGTAATTACCCTTCCATATCATATGGCAGTTTTAAACTAATGAACGTCATCAGGTGACAATTAACACCACATAAGCGCAGATTCAAGTAGACGCCACAGCTATGGGGATGTGGAGCCGGCGCCTGCTAGAAAATTCTTCGCGCAACTTCAAATAAAAAACCCTCTTCAAATTTGCGATTCTTCCCTGGGCTGAATTGAGTGTTCTCTCAGCATTTGAAAAAATAAATAAGAAAGAAAGTGCACGCTCTTTTGGATAAATTTAACATTTAATTCACTCTATTTGTCAAAAGTAAAAGACGTCCAAACATTTTCAATATTTCGTTCGGCGTTATTTTCCCAGTATGAAGTTTGAAAAGCGGAGTTGCTATAAAATTCCTAAGTACAGTAGAGAGAGTATTTGATATAGACTTGTTTTATTTAGACAGATAATCTCACAACTTTATATGGCTTTTAAATATTGCCTCCAAAAATAAAGAATCGGATTAAATGTAGAAAAGGAACAAAGTCTGTCGCTTCTCTCAACGAGACGAGTTTATAGAGACATAAAGCTCGTCAAGACCGGACACCTGCGTATCACGTTCATATATATATTCACCAGCATAGATTGACAACATGATGGCATGCGTTGACCTCCAAACGAGTATTAATTATGTCACCTCTATCGGAACAAGCGTCAAGAAGACAGCGCTGACACAACTATATTCCAGACTTCCACAGGTGAATCTCTCGGCCTCCAGGATCTCCAAGCTGATCGACCGCCAGGCTGGTGGTCCATTCATTGAGGATTATCTTGATAAAAAATAAAGCGAGGGATTTCCTCTGCCTCTCGTATATATATACCGTAGACCTAATGGCATCCGCCTTTAGAAGCAGTTTCAAACCTCAAAGGAAATCCTTTTTCCATATTGGGAAGAAATTGAAGACTTATGCCCGGACCCCTCCTGACTTAGCCGGAGGTTGTCACCCCTCCGTCACGTGGGTGTGCCATTTAGAAATTTTCCCCAACTTGGAGAAGGAGAGAACCTTATAAATAAGGCGTTAACTTGATTCATCAGTACTTTGGGAGGCATTCTAGAGTATATATTCGGCCAATCACTAACAGCCAACTCTGTAGTATTTCGGGTTGTTGGCCTTCCTCAGCATAGTACAGCTGATACGTTCACGTTTCCAGTTCAAACATAACTTTATTATGTAAACCTCGTATGTGGCAACCCAGGCCATCATATTTATGGCGATGGCTTTTAAACAAGGATTCGTCCTAATTATATTATAGGGTCATTATCGCTTGGTCTGTAATCTCTTATCCTAAAATAGATATTTAGTTCTAAAACGTTTTTTGCTGGAATTTTAATATGTAGCTTCCCTTTTATTTCCCTTATCTTCATACTTTGACTCAGATGATAGAGAATTTGTTACGGTCTTAATTTTATTTTTAAGTGTCGCATTTAATTCTGGTGTTGAATAAATTTGGCTCATCCAGAGCTTTTTCATTTTATATCTTTTGTCAAAATGACACGTGAGTTTGTAAGGGATGCAGATATATTTTGCACTTTATGACAGTGGCTTGATATGGAAGAAGTAACTATAGAGGATTTACCTTCAGCCTCCGCCGTCAGAAGGATCCTTGGCGTAGTGAAGGTCACTCTACGAAGCGTTCCGCTTCACACCGGGCGACACCGATTTATTGGCTGCTCTGATGCCGTCGCCTACCGACACATTCGTCCCGGTGTTCACATTCCACCGAGCAATCTGCTCCGTACGCGTTGTCCTGATCTTCCAAACTGGCCTGGCCAACTTCAGGGCATCTCTGCCGTTAGGCCAACTGATCTATCGGCCTCTTTTCGTGCTACTCATTGAACCTCTTCCGCTTCTTCTGGCCCCGCCTATGATCCACCATCACACAATAATTGTGTCTGTCTGCATTCCCCCTCCCTACGCATCTTTAGTTCATCCTTTCTTTCTCAACCTCCTTCTGGGAACTTCACCAGTCGATTAGGTTGTCATGCAGTAACGGTAGGGTGTCATCAACATTACAATACATTATTTGAAAACGCCTTACACACAACCTTAATTGTTTCATTAATAAGAAGCGATAGAAATGAACCCGCCTTCAGCGACCAACTGACCGGAGAGCGCAGGTCAACTCAAGATAAGAGCGAGAAAGTCACTCTAGCTAGAAATCTTGCAAAAACGGAATCAAACTTAAATATACCAAAAGAAAATTTCATTTTAACATCTCAATATAGTTACCAGCTTAATTAGATCCATTGACTACTGCTAGAGAGCTAATTGTATTTCCATGTGTTGTTAATTGTAAACTTCTAACGCAATATCCACCATTGAATTCTGCTGCCGAGAAAGAAAAGCACCTGGCCCAGGTTCTCAATAAACCATCATCAATTATAAACCACTCTAATAACGCATTGATTAATGCACAATAAAGAGTATACATTCATCGACAAAACATGAGGCTCGTCTGTTTTTTTTTAAGGGACGGGAGCAATTTTGTTTACACACCGTTATCTCAGGTGTCTTCAATAAAGGTTACTGTATATCAAATGTTTTTCAGAGCTATTGTATCTGAATCCCAATATACCTGATCAAAAGTACAATTTCCTAAGTTTTTTCTATGAGTATAAATGTACAGTAGATGTCGAGGTTTTTATATGTTATATAGAGAACGAGAGAGAGCATTTTTAGGTCACCTTATTTCAGTTTTAGGGTTTCCTCTTTGTGTATGTAACAAACCTTTGAAGATGTTTTACTTTTTATATTTTTCCTTGGAACACCTTATGACAGAGCTCAGCCACCATCGAACAAGGATACCAACTAATCTATAACACATTATCTAAAGCCTTCAACAATCTTTTAATCTCCTGAATTGAATTTTAATTAATTATACGCACACACACATTAGGAATTTTAATTGTTAATTTTCTTTATTCATTTTTCTGGAAAGATTTTAATATAAATTGTTAAAATAACTTTGATCAATATTATAAAGATTAATTTATCCGATCAAGATTTATTATAAATTAATTTAAAACTTTTGAAACCTCTGAGGTATGCACAGAAGTATAGCTTAGCGCATATATCCCCCTAACCGTCAAAATAAGACCAATCCTAGGTAACAAACTTTATTCACCTTTAGATGGTCGTTAAGAACGGAATGAATTGCCAATGCGAAAATGTCCAAACTCTCTGGCGATAAGTTGTATGTCGATCAGTCTCCGATAATTTGTTGACACCAGCGATGTTTTCCTCATTAACCGACGAAGCTGGAGGTCCTGACCGCGCTCAAAGTTATATCGCAAAATGGTTCGGTATTCAATTTTGCGCCAAGTAGACATTCTTAATATTTTATCACTCCACAGTTCAAAGAATACTAACATCTAGCAAATAAAATGTTGACTGCAGTTCAAATATAGACAGGGCTCAACAAGTTCGAACTCGTGCCCCGCAGGCGCACGGGTTAGAGCGTATTGCAAAACCTTCCTAGTGCCCTTTGTATATATATATTTGTGTGTGTGGAAATTTTGCCAGGAGGAATTTTGATCTTAAAAGACAAAAGTCGCTTCTCCCGTCAAAATAGTCATAAAAGCTAGACGCCATCTATTGACCGTCGCCGCAAACTAGCGACCTCGTGTCGGTTACAAAGCCACAACGCCGCCCGACGCGGTAAAATTTGCATATCTCTCGCCAGTGGGCGAAATTACATACTTTTCAGTTTCCTTCATTTCAGAAGAGATTTTATCTTGAAAGCACAAGCTTGAGGCTCGAAGCTGGGCTTTTCAGGCACACATACAGCTTCTAAAGTGCTTTCTGACAATAAATTTTTCGACACACTGGGCATCACTTTTACATCGCCAGAGCGGAAAACGGCGGAGCTCGAAAAAGTGTGGCCGCTCGCCTCGGTGTGTGTGTTCCAAAAGAGGAACCTTTCTCTTCAAGCATATACACACATTAGGAAAAAAATAGATTTTCTTCATTGCCCCAATAATAAAAGTAGATATGGTGACGAAGTATAAGCCACAACACCAGTTTTAGAAATTTCAGACAAAAGCCAACCTGTATAACATATATATTATTTAGAACTATGACACTCATGTTTAGGCCCATTATTCATGGCCATCTTTGCGTTTTGTACTTTAATGATAAAGATAATTCATTGTTTTAATATCTAATTAAAGGGAAAGGTTCCACTTTCGGTAAATAAATAAATAAATAAATAAATAAATAAATACGAACCTCCCGCAACTTAATGTTGTAAATAGGCCTGTGTGTGAAATTCGGTTCTGCCACATACCAGCTTAACGTAGAATGTTATGAAATCGAAGCCGCTTTTGTATTGATAAGGACCAGAGTCCGAAACCATGGTACACAGGTTGTTGGCTTTTTATCTGAAATGGTCAGAACTGGGTTTGTGGCTCATTTTTCACCTCCACCATTACATCTCGATGATAAACTAAATACATCGTTTTAAGGCCTTTTTAAAGGTAAATATGCTTCTTTTGTACATGAATACAATACTTCTGGAATAAATTCTATATATATGATTTTATTTATAAAAAGTATTTTATATTGATCTTAATGAAAGTTTTATATAAAAGGTTAAAATTAAATTTCATTTTATATATTTTTTCACTATATATATATATATTAAAAATAAAAAAGGCATTTCCTGACCACGAGCACATGTGCTTTTTAGATGGCAGAGCGCCATCTAGTGGAGCAAAAATAAACGTTTATTTAGCTTGCTCCGTGATATTTGGCCAACCCAATTTCTTGATTTATCAAGAATGCCATCCACGAACGCGTTTCGCGCTGTTGGCGCTCGTCGGCGTGGAGAAGGCTGTAACCACTGCGACCAAAAAAGATTTTTGGTCCCAATGGCTTCCCGAGAAATCAGAAAATGGGTATTTAAGGCAAAATTTGCGTAAAGACGCTTAACACATGAAAAAACAATAGAAAAAATAAAAGATAAGTGGGTCAGGTGTTGATATTAAAAATAAAAAAGGCATCTCCTGACCATGAGCACATGTGCTTTTTAGATGGCAGAGCGCCATCTAGTGGAGCAAAAATAAACTAAACGTTTCTTTAGCTTGCTCCGTGATATTTGGCCAACCCATGTGTTAAGCGTCTTTACGCAAATTTGGCCTTAAATACCCATTTTATGATTTCTCGGGAAGCCATTGTACCAAAAATATTTTTTGGTCGAAGTCGTTACAGCCTTCTCCGCGCTGACGAGCGCCAACAGCGCAAAACGCGTTCGTGGATGGCTTTTCTTGATAAATCAAGAAATTGGGTTGGCCAAATATCACGGAGCAAGCTAAATAAACGTTTAAATTATATTTGTTCCACTAGATGGCGCTCTGCCATCTAAAAAAAGCACATGTGCTCGTGGTCAGGATATTATTTTTTACATATATATATATTAACGCAAAGCAATAACGCGCCATCTATACATATAAAATAAAAGGATTTAAAAGCGCGAATGTTTCTTTTATACATAAAACAAACTTCTACTGTCCTTACGTCCTTACTGCGATGAAAAAATATATTGGGAGGGCTTGGCTCATCAGTGGTGAACCCTCCCAGCGGTTTCGCCAATTTAATCCACCAGACCGCTTCTCAGAGCTCTAATACTATATTGGACCATTCTGCTTTTATATGCTACACTGAAAGATGGAATCTTAGAAATGGTTTTCAAGTAAACTATGGACATAAGCTTATAGGACAGTAGAATTACATTCAAATATTTGCTTCGAGCAATGCTCTTCAGCAAACTATAAAGACAAGGCCAGTTATGCCTAACTGAAGAGCATTGCTTGAAGCAAATATTTGAATGTAATTCTACTGTCCTATAAGCTTATGTCCATAGTTTACTTGAAAACCATTTCTAAGATTCCATCCTTCAGTGTAGCATATAAAAGCAGAATGGTCCAATATAGTATTAGAGCTCTGAGAAGCGGTCTGGTGGATTAAATTGGCGAAACCGCTGGGAGGGTTCACCACTGATGAGCCAAGCCCTCCCAATATATTTTTTCATCGCAATAAGGACAGTAGAAGTTTGTTTTATGTATAAAAGAAACATTAGCGCTTTTAAATCCTTTTATTTTATATAAATATAAAGAATAATATAATTTAAAGTAAAGAAAGCTAAGGGTAAAGGTAGAATAGGTTTATATTTAAGGTTCTAAAAAAGGGCGTTAAAAAAGGGAACAAAAATAATGGTTTATAACCAATTTCACGCTGAAGCTTAGGCAGTTACGCGTTGTATAAGCGGAACATAAGAAAAAATGGCAGAGGCAGCGTAGAGCCTGAATGCTAAGAAGCAGGTAAAAGTGTCCGTACAGGCGCCTGCCACCGGGCCACAGAACTCCCGAGTCCTTCAACTGCTGACCCTGTCATATCCTGGTCTACCTTCAATTTCTCCCTTTTTTATTGTTATTGACATAACTTGCTACTAAAAATATAAACCTATTCTTCTTTTCCTCTTTAACTTGCTTTACCTTTAATTCTATTAATATCTGCATATAAACGTCGTATGTGCATAATTCTGTGTATGATACTATTTTAAAATAATTGTTCTAAATATATGGAACAAGGGTGGAGAGCCAGTGTATAGTGAACTATGGGACCATCAGCAATCTTTAGTTGCACAATCAGTGGATTCCTTCTCTTAATTCATCAACCTGAGATCCCAGTAAATTTCACGTTAATACCATTTTATATAATTGTGTTGTTCAGTTTTATCTTGCCAAAAGCTAGCATCATATTTACACTCACAGGTCAATTTATATATTTATATATATCATATAATACAATATTATTTGAAAAAATAAGTTTATATCTTTTAGATGTTTTTGGAATATATGTATTTTAATAAAAACAAAGGTATAAAGCTTTAATCATGATGTTATTTTGATCAAGAGAAATTCTGATCACAAGCTTCTAATCATGTGAGGCAAATCTTCCAATTCTATTTCTAATGTATTGTAGACTTCCTGCAGCAGATACCGGACTGCCGCCCCTTTATTTGCAGGCTGTGATTCAAATGGCGCGTAGTTTCGGCTCGCCCAGTGTTTTGCTTGCTTTGCTGATTTGACTTTTGTTCAATTGCCTCATAACGTCAAACTATATATGAGTTTGAGAAAACAGCACAAAAGTTACTAGAATCAGATGGATATATTTTAAAGAAAAAGGCTTCTCCTGATCGTGCACTTAAAAGTTGATGATACAACGAAGGTCTCACAGGAGCTCACACCAAGTATAAATGGTATCAAAAGTTTAAAAAAAACAAATAACCTGTCTGCAGTTTTCAGATGTAGTAAACAGATTATATATATGAAAGTGGAGTTGGAGTCGCCAGCAGGTTACATATCGTGAAAATACACCGACCCATAATACGCGAACATATTGCGTGCCCTGCGGAACACAATCTCATTACGTCACAACGGGGATTCAGTTTCCATAAACTTCTCCCACCATCGGCCTCGCTCCAAGTCATGTTCTGTGGTTACTATGTGCATTTCTCTGGGGTGAGCGCGAGGGGAACTTCTCAAGTACATGAACCCCTTCCACCAATGTCTTCGTTAATATTTGTTCCACATTTCCTTCTACTAGATTTGGTGGCAGGGAAACATGTGGTCGAAGGTTTGCTCAGGCAGTCAGTGTGTGAGAAGCAGATTCTCCAACATAAAAATATGTATCTTTACTAAAATGCATTGGTCGATATTAAAATTCAATCAGTAAGCATTTACGAAGCTTACCTCACCTTTCAAGAAGTCTTTACATAATATTAATACAGGTCGTCGGTGTGGATGTATTACCAGGGAGTGGCTGATTGAATGGATTAGAGGAAAAGATTCCTTATTTTGTAAATTGATTTTTGAGTGATCTCCACAAGGCTTCGTGTGAAACGGAGATAGCGAGGCATCGACGAAGGAAACCACATCTTTCGCCCCACTTAAAAAACTATATTTAAAACCAGAAACAACTTTTCCGATAAACTACATCACCCGGAGCTATTCACATTACAGTTGGCTTTCTACTACAAACTGCCAGTCTTGAAGTTAACGTATGCTTTGAGACATGTACAGAATCTCGATTTTAGAAAATAATCTATACAGCACGGATCTCTGTGTACAGCATGTACAAGTATGTTCAGTAATATGCAGAATGTACAGTAATGTACAGGCATGTACAGGAATGGGCAGAAGGTACAAGTATGTACAGGCATGTACAGAAATGTGCAGATGGTAAAGGTATGTACAGGAAGGCCAAGCCCATGAGTTCTTTCACATGCGGGAAACTAGATCTGACACACAACACAACAACACACACACAACATTTCTCTAATATTTCTTTTAAACGCAAATATTAAATGTAAAACTTTTACCACATACATCTCAAAGTAATGTGATACGATGAAGTATTTTTATCTAATAAAGTAAATATTTATTTTTAGGGGCAAGAGATTTTCGACGAGTCGGAAACTATGAATTGATACTGAAATACAAACGTGATTAGTTCGGAAAGTGAGGCTTCGTATATTGGGGAAGAGCGTAACTACGCCAAGATATTCTCTCTGTGTTCGAAAGTTTTCACAATCACAAAGTGTTGTGTTTTCCTCGTAGAAAGTCGGCAGGACGAATTCAGTCAACAATATTCTTTTTAGAAAGGATTCCAAAATGTAGTGTTTAGTTTATATATATATTTTAAATAGAAAAGGTAAGGTTTTATATTAAAAACAAAATAGTCATATTCTGACCGCTCACGTGAACTTTTTCGATAGCAGAGCGCCATCTAGTGTAACAGAAATCAAATAAACGTTGATTTAACCTGTTCCCTGATATTTGGCCACATTTTGAAACATGTTCAGCGTATTTACGCAAGTTTGGCCTCAAATGCCTTTTTTTTTTCAAGAAGCCTCTGGCACCAACATATTTTTGGCCGTAGAAGTACAGCCGGCGGCACACGCTGACGAGGGCCACCGACGCGGTAAAATTTGCATATCTCTCGCCAGTGGGCGAAATTACATACTTTTCAGTTTCCTTCATTTCAGAAGAGATTTTATCTTGAAAGCACAAGCTTGAGGCTCGAAGCTGGGCTTTTCAGGCACACATACAGCTTCTAAAGTGCTTTCTGACAATAAATTTTTCGACACACTGGGCATCACTTTTACATCGCCAGAGCGGAAAACGGCGGAGCTCGAAAAAGTGTGGCCGCTCGCCTCGGTGTGTGTGTTCCAAAAGAGGAACCTTTCTCTTCAAGCATATACACACATTAGGAAAAAAATAGATTTTCTTCATTGCCCCAATAATAAAAGTAGATATGGTGACGAAGTATAAGCCACAACACCAGTTTTAGAAATTTCAGACAAAAGCCAACCTGTATAACATATATATTATTTAGAACTATGACACTCATGTTTAGGCCCATTATTCATGGCCATCTTTGCGTTTTGTACTTTAATGATAAAGATAATTCATTGTTTTAATATCTAATTAAAGGGAAAGGTTCCACTTTCGGTAAATAAATAAATAAATAAATAAATAAATAAATACGAACCTCCCGCAACTTAATGTTGTAAATAGGCCTGTGTGTGAAATTCGGTTCTGCCACATACCAGCTTAACGTAGAATGTTATGAAATCGAAGCCGCTTTTGTATTGATAAGGACCAGAGTCCGAAACCATGGTACACAGGTTGTTGGCTTTTTATCTGAAATGGTCAGAACTGGGTTTGTGGCTCATTTTTCACCTCCACCATTACATCTCGATGATAAACTAAATACATCGTTTTAAGGCCTTTTTAAAGGTAAATATGCTTCTTTTGTACATGAATACAATACTTCTGGAATAAATTCTATATATATGATTTTATTTATAAAAAGTATTTTATATTGATCTTAATGAAAGTTTTATATAAAAGGTTAAAATTAAATTTCATTTTATATATTTTTTCACTATATATATATATATTAAAAATAAAAAAGGCATTTCCTGACCACGAGCACATGTGCTTTTTAGATGGCAGAGCGCCATCTAGTGGAGCAAAAATAAACGTTTATTTAGCTTGCTCCGTGATATTTGGCCAACCCAATTTCTTGATTTATCAAGAATGCCATCCACGAACGCGTTTCGCGCTGTTGGCGCTCGTCGGCGTGGAGAAGGCTGTAACCACTGCGACCAAAAAAAATTTTTGGTCCCAATGGCTTCCCGAGAAATCAGAAAATGGGTATTTAAGGCAAAATTTGCGTAAAGACGCTTAACACATGAAAAAACAATAGAAAAATAAAAGATAAGTGGGTCAGGTGTTGATATTAAAAATAAAAAAGGCATCTCCTGACCATGAGCACATGTGCTTTTTAGATGGCAGAGCGCCATCTAGTGGAGCAAAAATAAACTAAACGTTTCTTTAGCTTGCTCCGTGATATTTGGCCAACCCATGTGTTAAGCGTCTTTACGCAAATTTGGCCTTAAATACCCATTTTATGATTTCTCGGGAAGCCATTGTACCAAAAATATTTTTTGGTCGAAGTCGTTACAGCCTTCTCCGCGCTGACGAGCGCCAACAGCGCAAAACGCGTTCGTGGATGGCTTTTCTTGATAAATCAAGAAATTGGGTTGGCCAAATATCACGGAGCAAGCTAAATAAACGTTTAAATTATATTTGTTCCACTAGATGGCGCTCTGCCATCTAAAAAAAGCACATGTGCTCGTGGTCAGGATATTATTTTTTACATATATATATATTAACGCAAAGCAATAACGCGCCATCTATACATATAAAATAAAAGGATTTAAAAGCGCGAATGTTTCTTTTATACATAAAACAAACTTCTACTGTCCTTACGTCCTTACTGCGATGAAAAAATATATTGGGAGGGCTTGGCTCATCAGTGGTGAACCCTCCCAGCGGTTTCGCCAATTTAATCCACCAGACCGCTTCTCAGAGCTCTAATACTATATTGGACCATTCTGCTTTTATATGCTACACTGAAAGATGGAATCTTAGAAATGGTTTTCAAGTAAACTATGGACATAAGCTTATAGGACAGTAGAATTACATTCAAATATTTGCTTCGAGCAATGCTCTTCAGCAAACTATAAAGACAAGGCCAGTTATGCCTAACTGAAGAGCATTGCTTGAAGCAAATATTTGAATGTAATTCTACTGTCCTATAAGCTTATGTCCATAGTTTACTTGAAAACCATTTCTAAGATTCCATCCTTCAGTGTAGCATATAAAAGCAGAATGGTCCAATATAGTATTAGAGCTCTGAGAAGCGGTCTGGTGGATTAAATTGGCGAAACCGCTGGGAGGGTTCACCACTGATGAGCCAAGCCCTCCCAATATATTTTTCATCGCAATAAGGACAGTAGAAGTTTGTTTTATGTATAAAAGAAACATTAGCGCTTTTAAATCCTTTTATTTTATATAAATATAAAGAATAATATAATTTAAAGTAAAGAAAGCTAAGGGTAAAGGTAGAATAGGTTTATATTTAAGGTTCTAAAAAAGGGCGTTAAAAAAGGGAACAAAAATAATGGTTTATAACCAATTTCACGCTGAAGCTTAGGCAGTTACGCGTTGTATAAGCGGAACATAAGAAAAAATGGCAGAGGCAGCGTAGAGCCTGAATGCTAAGAAGCAGGTAAAAGTGTCCGTACAGGCGCCTGCCACCGGGCCACAGAACTCCCGAGTCCTTCAACTGCTGACCCTGTCATATCCTGGTCTACCTTCAATTTCTCCCTTTTTTATTGTTATTGACATAACTTGCTACTAAAAATATAAACTTATTCTTCTTTTCCTCTTTAACTTGCTTTACCTTTAATTCTATTAATATCTGCATATAAACGTCGTATGTGCATAATTCTGTGTATGATACTATTTTAAAATAATTGTTCTAAATATATGGAACAAGGGTGGAGAGCCAGTGTATAGTGAACTATGGGACCATCAGCAATCTTTAGTTGCACAATCAGTGGATTCCTTCTCTTAATTCATCAACCTGAGATCCCAGTAAATTTCACGTTAATACCATTTTATATAATTGTGTTGTTCAGTTTTATCTTGCCAAAAGCTAGCATCATATTTACACTCACAGGTCAATTTATATATTTATATATATCATATAATACAATATTATTTGAAAAAATAAGTTTATATCTTTTAGATGTTTTTGGAATATATGTATTTTAATAAAAACAAAGGTATAAAGCTTTAATCATGATGTTATTTTGATCAAGAGAAATTCTGATCACAAGCTTCTAATCATGTGAGGCAAATCTTCCAATTCTATTTCTAATGTATTGTAGACTTCCTGCAGCAGATACCGGACTGCCGCCCCTTTATTTGCAGGCTGTGATTCAAATGGCGCGTAGTTTCGGCTCGCCCAGTGTTTTGCTTGCTTTGCTGATTTGACTTTTGTTCAATTGCCTCATAACGTCAAACTATATATGAGTTTGAGAAAACAGCACAAAAGTTACTAGAATCAGATGGATATATTTTAAAGAAAAAGGCTTCTCCTGATCGTGCACTTAAAAGTTGATGATACAACGAAGGTCTCACAGGAGCTCACACCAAGTATAAATGGTATCAAAAGTTTAAAAAAACAAATAACCTGTCTGCAGTTTTCAGATGTAGTAAACAGATTATATATATGAAAGTGGAGTTGGAGTCGCCAGCAGGTTACATATCGTGAAAATACACCGACCCATAATACGCGAACATATTGCGTGCCCTGCGGAACACAATCTCATTACGTCACAACGGGGATTCAGTTTCCATAAACTTCTCCCACCATCGGCCTCGCTCCAAGTCATGTTCTGTGGTTACTATGTGCATTTCTCTGGGGTGAGCGCGAGGGGAACTTCTCAAGTACATGAACCCCTTCCACCAATGTCTTCGTTAATATTTGTTCCACATTTCCTTCTACTAGATTTGGTGGCAGGGAAACATGTGGTCGAAGGTTTGCTCAGGCAGTCAGTGTGTGAGAAGCAGATTCTCCAACATAAAAATATGTATCTTTACTAAAATGCATTGGTCGATATTAAAATTCAATCAGTAAGCATTTACGAAGCTTACCTCACCTTTCAAGAAGTCTTTACATAATATTAATACAGGTCGTCGGTGTGGATGTATTACCAGGGAGTGGCTGATTGAATGGATTAGAGGAAAAGATTCCTTATTTTGTAAATTGATTTTTGAGTGATCTCCACAAGGCTTCGTGTGAAACGGAGATAGCGAGGCATCGACGAAGGAAACCACATCTTTCGCCCCACTTAAAAAACTATATTTAAAACCAGAAACAACTTTTCCGATAAACTACATCACCCGGAGCTATTCACATTACAGTTGGCTTTCTACTACAAACTGCCAGTCTTGAAGTTAACGTATGCTTTGAGACATGTACAGAATCTCGATTTTAGAAAATAATCTATACAGCACGGATCTCTGTGTACAGCATGTACAAGTATGTTCAGTAATATGCAGAATGTACAGTAATGTACAGGCATGTACAGGAATGGGCAGAAGGTACAAGTATGTACAGGCATGTACAGAAATGTGCAGATGGTAAAGGTATGTACAGGAAGGCCAAGCCCATGAGTTCTTTCACATGCGGGAAACTAGATCTGACACACAACACAACAACACACACACAACATTTCTCTAATATTTCTTTTAAACGCAAATATTAAATGTAAAACTTTTACCACATACATCTCAAAGTAATGTGATACGATGAAGTATTTTTATCTAATAAAGTAAATATTTATTTTTAGGGGCAAGAGATTTTCGACGAGTCGGAAACTATGAATTGATACTGAAATACAAACGTGATTAGTTCGGAAAGTGAGGCTTCGTATATTGGGGAAGAGCGTAACTACGCCAAGATATTCTCTCTGTGTTCGAAAGTTTTCACAATCACAAAGTGTTGTGTTTTCCTCGTAGAAAGTCGGCAGGACGAATTCAGTCAACAATATTCTTTTTAGAAAGGATTCCAAAATGTAGTGTTTAGTTTATATATATATTTTAAATAGAAAAGGTAAGGTTTTATATTAAAAACAAAATAGTCATATTCTGACCGCTCACGTGAACTTTTTCGATAGCAGAGCGCCATCTAGTGTAACAGAAATCAAATAAACGTTGATTTAACCTGTTCCCTGATATTTGGCCACATTTTGAAACATGTTCAGCGTATTTACGCAAGTTTGGCCTCAAATGCCTTTTTTTTTTCAAGAAGCCTCTGGCACCAACATATTTTTGGCCGTAGAAGTACAGTCGGCGGCACACGCTGACGAGGGCCATCAGCCCGAAACGCGTTTGTGGTTGGCCAAATTTCAGAGAACAGGTTAAATCAACGTTTAATTGATTTCTGTTCCACTAGATGTCGCTCTGCCAACTAAAACTCTCATGTGATCGGTCAGGATATGCCTATTTTGTTATATATTAATATACAGGGTGCGGTAGCTCCTTAAGAACACACAATATTGGTGCCACACCTTCCTGTATGCTATAGTAACCTAGCAGAACCTACCCTTACGCAAGAAATGAAGAGACATGCAGTTTTTGTCTCCTTGGCTGCAGGACATACCGATTCAGAAACTGTTGCCTTCTTTACTCTCGCCCGATCACTTGTTTTGAAAGTTTGGAGAGAATTAGGAGCTGCAAAGGGTGAATTGGCGAAAGTTTCCTAAAGAAACGAAATTGTCGATGTTCTATCAGTAAAACAACGTCAGATTTTATAAGCCGTGTCCAAGTTGCCATCGATGAGGACCCTGAGAAGTCAATGAGGGCTGCAGGATGATGAGGCTACCATCAGACGTGTGGTTCATGTGGACCTCCGTTACAAACCATGCATGATGTGAAGAGGAGAGTTCATGTCCCAAAGAATCAAGGTGAACCGCATGACCAAAGCCAAGTGTCTTCTGAACCAGCTCAAACATCTCGAGAGGTATCATCAATGTCACACCTAACGTTTTGCCGATGTCAACCCGCTGAACTATTACGCGTGGGGCTCCATTAGTCATTCTCACAACACTGTTGCAGCTCTTAGAGCTGCTATAGTGGATGCAATTGCAAACATTCCCAAGACCTATCTCATTACTACCTGCAGTCGATTTTGACAGCATATAGAAGCTGTTTTTGCCGCTGATGGCGGGTTCATCGAACGATATCGTCTTTTAGGTGTATGTGTTCATCTATATAAAACTTTAATATGTGATAAATTCTCTCTTATTTCTTTGTTTATTCGTTTTTATTTTTCATGGACATATTTTTCTTTTCTCAAATAGCTACCGCACCCTGTATATATATATATATATATATGATGAAAAATAGTGCGTATGTTTATTCCGCAATCACTCCTTAGTATTTTAACTCTCCGGGAGAATTTTGATATTTTTCTAGTAAGATTAATTAGCATATTAGGTTCGTGTCTGCATAGGCTTCCACAACATTTGGCATATCGGGATGAAATATTGACACCATGTAGGGTTAGATTTGGAAGGAGTAACTGTCAAAATATCGCAGAATGTGATAGCATCAACTTGCTAGCGGACGCACATTCCTTTTGGTTTCCGGGAGAAGCCGAATAATTTGTCTTGTACTAAATATCGTAAAGAAAAATTTAAAACATTTCTTAGAGAAGAACCAAACGTGAGAACAAAGCGCTCGGAGAAAACTCAAAATTACTTTTATTCTAATTTCTGTTAATTAACGAGAGTCAGACAAACACCGCACAGGTTGGAAAACTTCCAATTTAACTTCAGCCCAATAAGAAATCCATTCTAGGAGTTATGTCTAATGATTTTTCCACTACCTCTTTTATTTCCCTTCGCCCACCTGGGGAGTTTTCCACCTGAGAACCCATTTGTTTCCGACATTATAACCAGCGGCCTTTTCATACATAAATTGTTGTCGCCACGATTTATGCTAACCCCTCACGTCTATTCACGTTCAAAAGTTTCCTCAACTCGATATATCCTCTGGATTATCGATGTAATACTAAAGCTTCAAATCCAGTAGGAAAGAGAATCCTTGAAAATCGCAACTCAAGATCGCCAAGAAAGGCGAAACCGGTTTTATTCGTTAATTGACCATAACGTCGACGGGATCAGAATATATCCAATAATGAAATGTTTAGAGAACATTGTTTCAGTCTATATATTCCCCCTATATAACTTAAATATATATATAAAACATATATATAATTATATTACATATATGTCATTAAATTAAATATATGTTACGATGTACTAGAGCGCCATCTGTTATCAAATTATAAAACTATTTTAGAGGCGTAATATTCTTTTTTAAAATAAAATAATTTCTACTGTCCTTACTGCGATGGAAAAATAAAAGGGAGGGCCTGGCTCATCAGTGGTGAACCCTCCCAGCGGTTTCGCCAGTTTTAAACAGCGAAACCGCTGGGAGGGTTCACCACTGATGAGCCAGGCCCTCCCTTTTATTTTTCCATCGCAGTAAGGACAGTAGAAATTATTTTATTTTAAAAAGAATATTACGCCTCTAAAATAGTTTTATAAATTAAATATATGTTAAGAGAAAATATTATATCATATAATAAACCAGCACACACATCATTTTGAATTTAAACGATAAACTTCATTGCAGGTGAACTCCAGAACTGCAAATTGTAAAAACTTTTTTATATTTTTTATTCTGTGGGATGTTATGGATTTTCACACTCGAGTTTTTAAAGGAAAAGGATATACAATTACAAAATCTTACTATTACTATATGCTGAATATTATATACCAGGAGGGTCCGAATTCATCTCTTTCAAAATATATTCTCATGATTAGAGTACGTTTTATATAAATGCGCGGGATTTAAAAAACTCCTACTCTCAACTTCTCCAAACTTTTCTAATTCGTGCTGCACTAAAGCCGCTGTGTAAATATTTTTAAAAAATCAGTTAAACGCATTAACGAAACAAGTAAATTATTTAAAAATTTAAAATTCTACCAAATACGATTTGAAGGAAGTGTGAATAGAGACATGAGAATCGCAGGGCAAATCTTTGCGCGGAGTTTCTAAATGTTTTAATTCAAATTTCTAATTGTGTTAAAACTATAAGTAAGACAACTTTTCTTAGTTTTAGGATAAATATAAGATAAGGGTATTTTTGATTATATGGAAAATTTATATTTAACTTTATTTAAAAATTAAAAAAAAAGGTAAATAGAGCGTTAAATATATATTTCTTTTTAAATATAGTTTTAGGAAAAGAGGGAAAACTTGGCACAAAGAAACTTACTTTGAAGAGCAATTCCCACCGCGGAGACGAGCAGCACCACGACCACACCGACCTGAACCGGGAACATGCTTGCGGGGGATCACGACTAAGCGGGGGGGGGGGGGGAGGGGTGCACGGGCCGCGCCGGCGCAGCTTACTTGCCCAGCTGAGCGGCCAGCGCCATCTGGCCAACTCATGTATCGATCATCCATGCCGCGACAACTTTACTTTTGTCTCGTCGCATCCCGCTCACTGACACTTAACCTGCGAGGCGTGCGTGCGTGCGGGCTACACTTACTGACGTAACACGTGTTTGTCGCCGAACCGAAAGTTTGCCTTCATGGGCCTATCCTGTAGCAGCATCTAGCTCACATTCTACAATTGGGAAACAAACTTCCCGTGTTTTTTGAAACAAACTTTCACGACCAGAACAGTCATATCCTGAAAAGCATCTCAGAACACAGCCTGCATATTAATTACGTTCACATATTTCTGTATCAGCCAAAGCAGTTGATCTAAATAGATTTTTTTTCGAGAGAGAGCTATATGGAGATATATATATATATATAAATGAAATGGTTCCAAAACAATTGCTATTCTTCGACTTTGTATCGCTGTTTACTACTGAGAGAAATGGAGATTCATTTTTAACAAGATAACTAAAGTCACTCATATTTTTGTGCAATAAATTCAGATTGGGCATATGGTTCACAACGTTTATATCGTGCTAGGTGAAATCCTAGATACTGTCAAATTATGGAAAATAAATATTAGTTTTCTTCTTTATCTTTGTTTTCCGCTCTATTTATTAAATTCCTAAAATTTGGGGCTAAGTTTCGACTTTGAAGAGTTTTTGTAATGTTACCTAAGACAAATATCTTGACACTTAGGAATTATTTTTAAATAAAAATAGAGAGAATTTTGAAGAGGCGTGATCTATATTCACACCCTGAGATGTGTTGTACACTTTGGAAATTCTCAAACTTTGAGCCAACAACTCAGCAGCGCGCCACCTATTGATTGAAAAGTAAACTATTCTGCGTTGGTTATTTAGTATCTTCCGCAGTCTCTTGAAAGAAAAACACACCCTAGGTTAGCAAGGGCCATATCCCGAAGCCATGGTGAGTGTTCTGAATTTGCCAAAACTGGTGTTGTGCTTTGTCACTGAACTGAGTGTGTTCGATTGCAAAGAACGGTTAATAGATGACTGGACGGGCGGGTTCGAATATATATTGGCTGGATAGGTGTGCTTCGAAAATGTGTTTACCTTCACACATATATATAATTGTTAAGTTTCAGCCATCTTCTCTGAAAACACTAAACATTACACAGCGATCTATTTTGATGCTCAAAACGCATTTTTCTTTTTATATATCTATCTTTTAATTTATGCAACATCGTTTAAGTTTATTTCAAATACAATCACACGCTTATTTTATATATATGTATTATATTATATATATATATATATATTGATAGTTCAATGTCTTCAATGTTTTATTTGTGTGATATCATTTTTTAAAAATATTTTCCCATTTTCACTTATATTTTATTTCGAATTTCACAATTTTACATTTATTTTTTTTTAATTTTATTTCAACCAACTTTTCAAACATTTTTTTACGCTTTGTGTTTTCAGTAAAAATTTTAGTTTAACATTTCTTTTATATATTTTTGTTATTTTTATTTATTTTTATACGAAAAATCTTTTTACACATAGTACAAATAATTTTAAAATATAAAATAGGCGTTATTGTTAATTTTCAAAATATTCACACTCATATTTTACAAAATTTATTTTGTTCATAATATAAATATATTTATTAAATTTTTCTCCCCATTGAATATAGCAAAATATTTTAAGAAAACTTAATGCTGTTGACGTTATGTGGCGCTAAGTTTGTTGTTGACACACTTTAAATGTTATAACACCTTGATAAAGGTTGGCGTTCAGCCAGCTGAAATATTGGTAATATAAATTATTTTTTGATCCAATATATGCCTTTTTAATTATAGCGATCTATATACCCCAAAATTATTTTATTCATCTGTTTCAAATATATCATCATATATATTATATTATTATATGCATAATGCACCAACAGAGTTTTCAATTGTAAAGTGTTTATCTAACTTCTCCAAAAATTCTAAAATTAACGCATCAAAGCTTCCTTATCTGTCCCTTCATTCTCTCTCTCTAGCGCAGATATAATATAATGATGTAACTCACAAGATTTACTTAGCCTATTCAGATGGACTCTAGCATAGCAAATATTTAGAAGAAAGTTTAGCTATGTTATAATCTAGACTAACAATCTAGGGATAATAATATCGGCGATGTGCTATTGATACTAAAATTATCATTGAGGTAAAACTTTAAAAAGGATCAGGACTGGCTATAGTTCAAGATCTGCTACTAGAACAGGCTAGTGGCCGAATTGACCCGTTTTTGTCAGGGTTTTGTCCTGGTTCATTTTAGCCAAGTGGGGGACGTTTAACCAAAATCTTATTTTTATTTTTGAATACAAATCGGGTAATAGATTGAAAGGGGCTTTCAGATTTCAGAAGAGAGAGGAGATTGCTGCTGAGATAGTTTAGGCAAAACTCTACCTCGACAAAAGCCAATTCGGAGTTACGCTCTTTTCCATCGTTATCTTGCTGTGGTTCGTATTCGACACATTTGGCACGAACTCTCTTAGCATGGTTTCGTAATACTCGTGTAATAATTTAGTTTTGTTATACGACCTATATATAGACAACCTAGCCAAGTCCTGTTAACTGCCTAGCGTGCAGGTGACCCTGGGCAAAACAGGCGAAGTATACTTGTAGTCTTGTACTTCTGAAGGGGCTGTCCTATTAAGCCCAGCTAAATATTAACAGGCAATGCCGTATTCCTACCTTTGTGTGCCTCAGATGTTCCCATCAACAGGAAGCGCACGCAATTATGAACTCTACTCTTCTGTCTACTAATATATACACAAACCCGTAAACCATTGTGTGTCTTATATGTCAAGTTATACCCGAGTAACGCAAATTAAGTATGCCTTGTCTTATATTACTGAAATAACTCAAGCAAATTTTTCTTTATTCTTGTAAAAATCATTCAAATAAAATTATATGCAGTTTTTTTCCAAAAGAAAAGCGAAGCTATAATTTTATTTTAAGGCAAATATCCTTCAAATAAATATATAAAAATATGAATGAAAACTTTACTGTGACCTTTGAAATAGGATTGTTGAACTTGCAACGTTCGGAAGGTAAACAATCCTATAGATTGGATCACAGCCTTATTTTCAACATGGTCCCGATTCAGATCCACACACCTGGTCCAGTGATGTTCTGATTTTTATCCCCTGGAAAAAGTGTTTCGAGGTCCCCAAAGTATCCATTTAGATAGTCGATAACATTTTCATTTGATGGAAATTTCCTCCCGCCTAGCTATTTCTTTAATTTTGGGAGGAGCAAGGAGTCTTTGGAGCCAAATCTGGAGAATTTGGTGGTAGAGGGACCAATTGGAAACCTCGTTTGAACAATTTGGCAGCTGCCACATTCGACCTATGGATCGGAGAATTATCGTGGCGAAAAGGCCCCTTTTTTAGCCAATCTCGGACGTTTGGTACTCAATTATTCCATTAATCAATCCAGAAGTGTTGTACAATACTCTCCTGTTATTGTGTCTCCATTTAGCAAGTATTCGAAATATTCCTTGGGAATCCCAGAAGACAGTGGCTATCACCTTTCCCGCTAAACACAACAGTATTTTACTTCTTCGGAGCCTTTTCATCCGGATCTGTCCACCGCTTTGACTGCTGTTTAGACTCTGGTGTATAGTGATGATGTATCCAGGTCTGGTCTACCGTCAAAAACGAGGCCAAAGTTCATAAGAGTGATCAACGATAAACTTTGCTGGGAAATGTCTGTCCGCATGCGTTTTTGGTCGATCGTAAGCATACGCGGCACCCATCTGGCACACAGCTTCTTCATCTGTAATTTTACATGAAGGATATAGTATACCCTGTCTAATTGATGCCCGTGATCTCTGCTATCTTACGTATCTCATTCGCCGATCTTCCATAATGATGCAATGGAATTTTGATAACATTAATGACGTGGTTATATTAATAGGCCATCCGGGACGAGATTCCTCTTGTGTTGATTTTCGGCCATGTATAAATGCATTCCTCCAGTAATAAATGGTTGTAAATGAAGGGACTGAGTCTCCACGAACTTATTTCCTCTCGGATTTAACTTGGAAGCCGACCAATGGTCAAAAATGAAATGTTTGATAACAGCTCGAAATTCATTTTTATTTCTTTTTGGAATTAATCACTACGGCGCGAGTTGTCTAGAAGGCGGTCATGAGGTTTGACGTCATATAAAGGAACCTCCTTTTAGCCCACCAGGGAGATAGGTGTCGCCCCATTTATATTCTTTTCACCTTATTTATCGAACAGCCCTCGTATATATTTTATGTATGGATAAAAACAAGTGTTAACCTGATGCATAAGAGATTGGAATTTTAAAGGCGTTCTATGTTATTCTTCCTATTTAATACTTCTTTACATAGAGTGTCGGCTGGAAGCAAAAGAGTGACGAACTCCACAGTTTTCTAGATTTTACAATTTCTTTGATTCAGAAAATTGTCTACTCTTTATTTCGTTGATACAAGCTTCTGAACATTGATATGCATTTCAACTAATATATTATAACCCGGGTTCCTGGAGTGGAAAATAGCATTTAGTAATACATAGATCTATATATAGGGTGATGAAGTCGAAACACAGGCTTTCGAACCCCTCAGTACTTCAACAGGTTAAATATATTTGAGCGCCACCTGTTTTGAAAAACCTCGAATGATCGTGACACGTTACCGAAATAAAAAATACACGTTTCTCCTTTGTCCTTATTCTCTCCCGCATATTGAAATCAAGGTGCATATGGACCTGCCGTGTCAGAAAACTGTAAGCAAAACCTATCAGAAGTTACAGGACTAATATATTGATATTCAGAATTGCCACTGTCTTCATATATGCTCAGACGCTTCAAATTGGGCAGCTGGACTTTTAGTAATATGAGGAGAACGGTTTAACGCCAAGAAACTACCCAAAATCCAGAAGTCCTATAGCACATATGAACGTGAATTACTGGCGATTACCTTTTTTTTTTAAACTTCAAACGCCTTCTTGAAGTAAGGAACTTTTTAAAATATGCCTTTATATATATGTCTCTCTCTAAGAAATTCAGGAGTCTACAATATATGTTTAAAACAACTACAAATATATTCAACATATTGATGGAAAATTAATATTGTGATAGACACGTTTTCGGATGGAAGAAATTCCAATAATTGTTTATGACCAAATATCATTGAATCCTATCAATAACACGGAACCTGAAGCAGTGAACATTTACGAAGTTCATCAAAGCTACAAAAAATGTTTCAAAATGCGATACTTCAATGTCTGTGTTGATTTTTCTAACGGTTTATATATATTCCAGAATTAAAGCAAATGTCAAACAATGAAAAGATATTTATTTGAACGAATAATAAAAAGTTGTACGTGATTGGACACGAAGGTGTATGGAGTGTCAGGTTAGCAAGATAACAAGACACACAAAATCTGAAATAGGCAGTTTTCCGAAGACAGGTTTAGTGTCGTCACATTGATTGTATCGGCCCACCGTTCAACGATCACATTTACTGCCTAACGTACATCGATCGCTTCACGGGTTGGCTGGAAGCTGTTCCATTGAGAGGCATTAAGGCAGAAATCCTCGCTGAAGCATTTTACGAGAATTAGATTGCACGGTTTGGAATGCCTACTGCCGCTATTGCCGATTGTGCAAATCAACTTTTTGATAGTTTTCAAAAACTGCGCCCGTCAGATATTCTGGAATTGTGTTGTGAAAGGCCTCTGATATCTCCCATCAAATCGGACTGGTGAAAATTATAGGAGAGAGAATAGGAAAGAGAGTGAAAAAAAAGGTAAAGCTAATAGTTAAACATGCGACCGATATATCTGCGCGCCGCCACAATCATTTGACCAGTGAGAGAAAGGTATTGACCAATAAAGACGCTGCCCGCCTGACACTACAGCCTATTGGCCGCATTCCCTTCTTGGAAGTATCCTTTTGTGAGCACTTTTTTTCTACAATCGTATCTATTCCTTGCTTGATAAGATACAATGCACACATATAGAAAACAAATTTAAAAGTACGTGTTGAAAGACACAAAATATTTTATTTTATTAATATAGATGGTTTTACGATATTTCGATTTAATTCAAAGATTAATGTCTCACATGCGGGGGACGCAATCAAATATGTAAAAATGAAAATGTAAAGAAGATTTTGTGTGTTGAAATAAACGAAGAAGATGAGTTGTTAGATGCTCCTGGACTCTGGTCAAGACGTTGTAAAATCCCTTCTCATTCTTTCTTTGATTCCATATTTTAAACATATTGGCAGCGAACGTTTTATTACTAGGAGCCAACCACGGTCCATGATCGAGCTGTCAGCGCGGCGCGGTTCTGCCCCACTATGGTGGTCATGAATTCCTCTTGAAAATTACCGATATGTGCGTGCGGTTAGCAAAATTTGAAAGCTTGAAAATTTTCACGCATTGCTAAGGGTGGAGGGTATTCTATAGAATCCCTAAATTTATATCGGAAAATTGTAAAAGGTTCCTTTAATATAGTGTGAAATAATTTTTGGTTACATAATGAATCTCGAGAATATGATATTCAAAGAGCATATCGAATAAAATGTCTTTCAAAAGTGTTACCTTAATGTGTATCTGTCTCTCCTGAGAGAGTTACATTAACATTTTAACACAATTTTTGTCAAACAATAATTGATTCGACCTATCTGTGTGCAATCGCGCGTAGGAACAACTGAGATTCCACTATTGAGGAGTTTAAGAATCCACTTTTCATATATTTCCTGCGTTTATATAATATATAGTGGGTTATTATTTTAATAATCATATGATGATCACAATCATATATTAAAATTGAAAAAATGTTTCGATATCTACTTTTAGAAAAAAGAACAATTTCCAGATGTAAGTCGAGAACGACAACGTCAGCAATGGCTAGACCTGATCGTTATAGTGAATTCAGAGGAATAGGAAGAAATAACGACATTTATTTTTCATATTCATTAATTTTATAGCCATTATTTTTAAAATATTTTTTTCACTATTATGTAAGAGAGTAAATTTATGAAACGGGCTACTTTATATGAGAGACAATTCCTATGAAGCGATTATATAATATTTTATACACTTTTAATGACCATTTGTGAAGCCTGCCGTTTGTTCAGCAATATATTTTAGCCTTTGGCTCAACGTCTTTGACCTTCCCCCGCCATCACTTCCGTGAATCGCAAAACGACATCGACGCGAGATTTGGCAAGATGCAAGTATCTAAAGTTTTCCTTCGAACTTCTTCACAACAGCACCAATCTACTAATCAACTCAAAATGCTTTCGCACCAAGTTTGACATTCACGCGACCTCATCTTCTAGCAGTAGCAACCTACAGCGGGCCGCTTTCCCTTCAAGCTATTAATATAGACTCTACCCACCTCAGCAAATAATGAATCACGCTTCGATGATTATTCTATTTTCTATTCTAAAGCCCCTCGGAGAGAGAGAGAGAGCTCGGTACTCAGGCCAACCGCCAGTTAGAGGCCAGTCGCTAGTGACGCCATAAACAGCTGGGCAACCCGACCGTAACAGATTACACGTAGCGCCTGGCTCTTGTACCGTAATACTCTTCTGGCCATCCCCAGCTGTGCTAATAGCGGCTAACTCGATAGCCAAGTCAATGTGCGGCACTAGTGCCGAGATTTAATAAATTAGTATTAATTGGGTGAGAAGATGTGCACTAAATTGATTATCTCTAATTTCTTAGCTAATCAGGTGAGCTTATCTCTCTGAAGTAGCTTCAAGGTTACAACATTAATACACGCATAGAAAATAAAGGTAATACGTTCTTTTTTAAAATCACGGGAAAGGACCAAATTTATGGCCAAATTATTTAAAGAAGTTTAATTTATCAAATATCGAATAAATTTTATTCTGCTCACGTTATACTGTATATACATATTATGGAAATTAATCATTATATTTTATAAATACGATCGCTCTCTACGGACGCAACAATCAATTCAACATTTGAGAAATTTCTATGGAAAACCTTTTAAACAAAAAATTGCTAGTTCACACTAAGGTTATTCTGATAAATTACTGTAGACTGTATAGCTGTAGTGAGGGTAGAATAACTAGCGAAACCGCTGGGAGGGTTCCCCACTTCCCACACAAACAGGCCTCGTCAGAAACGAATTAGTTAGGTTTTATAAGTTTGAATATTGATAAATCTATTTTGAAAAAAATCTGTATATCTATCAAAACAATAAACTTTATATATCTCTTATCTCTCTTATTAATTTATATGAAAAATAGTTTCATACTTCTGTCTTTAGCTATTTTCTTACCCTAACTCTCTTCACTTCTATTGTTCATAATCCATGACGCGTAGCTGCCGAAGCCTTTGCGTATATCTAATATTTGTTATTTTGAAATTTAAAAATATTTGACACATTATATATATATAATTTCTTTTATAAAATAAATAAAATGAAATATTTATAAAATGTTTTCAAATAATTTTACATAATTTTTTATAAAATTGTTTCATAATTATAGTTTAACACAAAGCAATAACGCGCCATCTATACATATAAAATGAAAGGATTTAAAAGCACGAATGTTTCTTTTATACATATTATAAACTTCTACTGCCCTTACTGCGATGAAAAAAATATATTGGGAGGGCTTGGCTCATCAGTGGTGAACCCTCCCAGCGGTTTCGCCAATTTAATCCACCAGACCGCTTCTCAGAGCTCTAATACTGTATTGGACGATTCTGCTTTTATACGCAGCACTGAAGGATATAATTTCAAAAATGGTTTTCAAGAAAACTATGGACATAAGCTTATAGGACAGTAGAATTACATTCAAATGTTTGCATCGAGAAATGCACTTCCGCAAACAATAAAGACAAGGCCATTTAGGCATAAATTAACACAAGGCAACCATTTCTGAACCATTGAAAACCCTTTCTGAGATTATATCCTTCAGTGCTGCGTATATAAGCAGAATCGTCCAATACAGTATTAGAGCTCTGAGAAGCGGTCTGGTGGATTGAAAATGCGAAACCGCTGAGAGGGTTCACCACTGATGAGCCAAGCCCTCCCAATATATTTTTTCATCGCAGTAAGGGCAGTAGAAGTTTGTAATATGTATAAAAGAAACATTCGTGCTTTTAAATCCTTTCATTTTATATAATTATAGTTTGTCAATACATATGAGAACATAGCACTAAAGTGAAACTGTACTAAATTAGGTGGCGACATTTAGAAATACATCTCCGGATCGTGTAATTGAAAGTTTCTGATGACTTGCGCCACCTTTAGGAATGAAAATCAACATATCGTTTCAAAATTTCTGAAAAATCAACGATCATTCGATATGTGTTCTGACAGATGGCGCGCGAGTAGCTTCCAGTTGCACGGTAAGAGACGATATATTCTATAAAGGTTTATATTTCAGTTAAACAATCTATATCGAATATTCTCAATATAAATATGTGAGCGTTTTTGGAAAATAAGAATGTTCAAGTAAAAGATAAAATATTTTAATTATATTTTATATAATATTGATTATTAGAGTACTATATAAAATAATATATATACTTTATATATATAAATTATATATATATGTAGTAAACCCGATGTGGAATGTGCTGGGCAGTCGTGGTAGTGGGTGCGTGATGGGATTTCCGCACTGGGACAGCAGAGAACAGAGGCAGGTCTAGATGGTAACTCCAAGAGAAAGAGGTAGACCACGGACGAAGGCAGCGGACCACGGCCAACGCGGATAGAAGGGGGGTGAGAGGTCCCACTGACCGTATAAGGGCGTCGCTCTGAAAACAACTGCTTTATATACTGGCGCCCGCATATGTGGTGATTCCTGATTGGCTACTGTAATCACGCCACTTTCTGGCGCCGGGTTGTTTTCGTCTGGCCTTTGTCGTCTGGTCTACCTCCTTCTTTGTTTTATTTGTCACTTCCATTGTTCGATACATATTTTTATATATAGATATGGGGTTATATAATTAATATCAGAAGAAGGTTGTGAACTATCTAACTCAAAATATACTACATATATATACTAGCGGATATGTACCCGGCTTCGCCCGGGTTTTATCCGAGTGAAAGTTTGCCTAACGAATATTATTGATAATAATATTCGGGAACACACAGAATATTATGATAATAATGATAATATAATTCGCTACGTCATATATTTATATAATATATGAAATTTATTTTTCGAGCAAACATATCCACTCTCTACTGAATAGATTTTTAAAAAGATATACATAAATAAAAATATCTAGAGATATACAACATGATCTTAGCCAAAAGGCCGAGAAACGATATTTTATATATAGAGATGACCTGGCTTCGTGTGTCTTCTGTTCGAGTGAATGTTTCGCTGGTAGAATTTTGTTACTGCCAACTATTAATCATTATCTGGCTTCGCCCGTGGTCTGCTTTAGTGAATATTCCCCAAAAGAATTTTTAATGCAATCAAGCATGATACAGCAATATTTTCATCATTATTTCTGACTAAAAAAATATTGTTGCTCAGTACTTGGTTAAATATAATTTTTCTTGGTTAAAGTGCGACAAAAAACTCTTCCAGATTTAACTCTCTGTCCTGTTCAAATTTGAGCGAGATTAGTTACATATTAAGGGCGTGCATAGCCTACAAAAATATATATATATATCTATATTAATAAAATGGAAATTTCATAAGTGGACATCACTAAAAACTTTCGTTACAATGCATCAATTTCAACCAAATTTTCAACATTTATGTAAAACGAGATGGAGCAGGTTTTGCTTAACATCAAAATATATTTCCTAACATTAACATGCGTAACTTCGCTGTTATCGATTAAATACAAAAAAAAATCAACAGAGTTAATTTTATTTATATATAAATACAAAATTAAATTTCAACAGAGTTAATTTTTTTACATACTAGCTAATAATCTCAATCTAAAAAATATTCAAAACAAGCAATTTTAAGATAACACCATATGTAAAACAGTCGGCCAAGAAAACAACAACGATATTACATCTTTCTCACATATTCACACACAATCTTGATTAATAATTAAAACTAATCTTTAACATTGTTTATTATACTTCAACTTTTATTTCTACATTTGTTTTTAAATACCCAATTGTTTTATCATGTTTCTAATTTCGCCTAACAAATATACAAATTTATAGTGACCAACATATGCAAATTTTATCTTTGTTTTTATTTAACTTGATATCGTAAACATAACATCCTTTGTAAGCATTTTTCTGTTCACCTTCCGTGGTTTCTCTTTTCTCTGATAGTTTTTAGGTGTAGTATATTTTCTTATTACTAGACTACAAACATTCCCTCGAGAAAAACCTGGGCGAAGCCGGGTACATCCGCTAGTATATATATATATGTTCCCGGCTTCGCCCGAATTTTACCCGAGTAAAGGTTTGCTTAACAAACATTTGTTAAAACGATTCTAGCAAACATCCAATTCCTACTGAATCTATACTTGTCTACACTCTCGATAATTTTTTTCCCGGTCCCTCGAAAAATATTCGATAAGTTTAAAAAAATCAGTATTTATTGGTCCACTCGGTAATTTGAAGTTGAAGGAATAGTATCTTGCCACAAACGAAGATTTGTAAATAACTGTATTTAGCGAATGTACCCGGCTTCGTACAGTTTTTATCCGAGTAAAAGTTTGCCTAACGAACATTTGTTAAAACGCTTCTAGAAAACATCCAATCCACCTATATATTGATTTATAAACGTATATAAATATAAATATTGTTATATGCGTTCAAATATATTTTTGAAACACATAATTTTTTGAAAACATTTATTATATTTTAATTAAGATATTGTCACTTTTGTGAATTTGATAATTAATTATTTCTTTTTCTCAATGAATTATATATATTAATTTAAAATTTCCTTTTTTATCATCATCCCATACAATGTAATTTTTTTATATAAACAAACGATAATAAACAACAACAATTAGGGGATCAAAATCATTTATTATGGTTAGCAGCTCCGTAAATAAAGATATTTTCACAACAACAATTAAAGTTGCATCATCATTTTTATAAAACAACAGCAAATTAAATTAACAATGTAAAACTATATTTTAAAATTTAACACAAAAATGTTACAATTTTTTCTTTAAATATATATTAATATTGAAATGCCAAGTATTTTTTACGTCATTGGAATATTATATTACTAAATTCTCAAATTAAATTTATTATACTTGGAAAACATTTTAAGCATCGTTACAATTTATAAATATAATTTCACCAGACGCCTCTAGAGGCGCTGCTTTGAGTGAAAGTAGAATATTTGCAAATAAAATTGCAAAGAATATTTATTTCAAATCAAATTCAAACCAGAAATCTTCCCAGTAGTATAGTAAATAACTTCCTAAAGTTTCACGGCGATTGGATAATCTTACCTTTTAAAAACATTCATCGTGTGAACAAACTAACATTCATCGTGTAAACAAACCACGTGTTAATTATTAACCAATCAAATTCATTTATCGTCGCGACCAGTGCTGCGCCCAAGCGGTAAAAGGCTGGAACTAACGCTTTTTGGTTTTTTATTTAAAAAAAAAGCACATTAACTTTTTTAGTTTTTTGAATAGCCTATATGTTAAACGAAATCTTCAGCTATTTACATGCGAAATTTCATAAAGATTTATTCTAAGGAAAAACAGGGTAACGTGGTAAGATTCTTTAATGGAACATGACGAGCTTTCAGGCAGCAACTGTGCTTCTTCAGGTCTTATACCAGGTATAAGATCTGAAGAAGCACAGTTGCTGCCTGAGAGCTCGTCATGTTCCATTAAAGAATCTTACCACGTTACCCTGTTTTTCCTTTGAATCTTACAGCGTGGCGATATGATGAAAGATTTATTCTGTAGATTTTGCGCAACGCGATAACAAACATCGATTTTGGATTTCATTTTTATAGATATAAGGATTTAAAAATGATGCATATATTGGATTTATAATGATTTTATTGTTCCAATAATTCGAGGGGCAACTCGCCTCTCTTTATCGAGGATGTTTGTGTTTTTCACTAAAACATGCGCGCACAAGTACACCACTCTCGTTCTACAAGGCCAATGAACGAATTGTATCTTTGATTCAAATATTACATTCAGTATATATACAGCTAACAATTATATATAATATTACAGATCAATACCATTGTTATTATTTTGTCCTCACATTGTGCTTGAAATAGAGAGATTTATATACAACAGTGTAACCGTAAATAATTGTGTGCATACATATTAATTATAAATTAATGATAAAATTTTGAAAGAAAAAAAAAGAGTAATTTAGAAGTATATACATAGTTATTTACAAAAAATTAAGATATGAATTCTTTATAAATTTCTGGAAAATCAATTTTTCTGTTTATACTTTGTTTATCTTCGGCAGAAGCCCATCAAAAGACATACATAAAATCTTCAACTACAAGTTGTTTTTCACTCTAAACTGGAACATTAGCCAAAAACTATGCATAGCTTCGAGATAGAATAATTGTAGCAATTGAATGCTCGCTGAAGCAAGGCTTACACCAGCGGACAGATGTGACAACACTGTCACTGAGAATACCCATTTGTCAATAATGTACAAAATATAAAATTAATGAAGCGCCTATACTTAATATCTCCAGAAGACCATCAGCCAGTTCAAGGCGAGGTCTAATGGACTCGGCGCAATCTCAGGGGATCCCCAGCACTAATTTTTCCGCAATGGATGCTAGGGAAAAAATTAATAGGTCCACCCTGCCCCCTGTATTAAAATAGATTTAATCTATATGCCTCTCTAAATATGCTTTTACCCCTGATCATTAATATTCATGTGTTGTTTATTTTAGATATATTTATATAAAGCGATGTTTTACCGAGTTTTACATCTTTATTATAGAAATGTAAACCAGACACATTTCGTCAAACATATATTTCAACGTATCCAGCTATAAATGTTTGCTATATAGTCATTCTACTGTTTGGTAATGATCGGTCGTAACATCATTGTAATCTCTTTAGCCAATTAGATTGAAATTGTTTTGTATCGGGAGGAAATCTTACCCCATTTATTTCCATCTGGATAGAAAAATTGTTTGTTTGTTTGTTTGGTGAATGTTAATTGTGTTTAGATATATAGCGTTTGCCTTTTTATATTTGCTACCCAACTTTTGAGAAAGTTAAAACAGTATACACGAAAATTAACAACAAGTTTAAACTCCTCGCCGGTTAAGAATGAGACATCCAAGTTTGCTATAGGCACTTGTTGGCTGTTTGAAAAGAAACAATATATCGCACCAAATATTCACTTGATCATTAAAGCAACTAAACAGCTAATTGATCTTTTATGCCTAAGACGTTTATAACTAGGCTTTAAATGTGTATATAGACGTATATCGATCACTATTTTTATTATAGTTTAAATAAGTAAGAGATGTGATGGACGCATTTCTTGAAAAAATGTCTCAAAGGTTATATAGAGCACATGTTAATATAATTAAAACCTAGTCACATAAATAAAAGTGCCTTCTCCGACTTTTATAAAATATTACATCGATGTCTTTCAGAAGTAATATATTGGTATCCTGCGAGATCCAAAACTGTGCGGTTTGAACACTAAGGTTTATTTTCATACAAAATCCCAAATTCAAATAAAAGAATGCGTCACAAGTCCAACTTGGAAATTTCTGCCAACAACTGTATGCCAGGCTGTGGTCCCCATCATCCGATGTCGTAACACCGAGCAAGAAGAGTTATGAAATTAAATTAAAAAATGTTCTTGATGAAATCAAAATGGTATAAGGCATTAAATGGAAACCTTTTAAGGAAACTATTTATTTTCTATTTTTAGTGTATATTTTTAATAAAAGCTTTTCTTTAAAAGTATTTTTATTTAATTTATTTGACCCCCCCCCCCTTTTATATATATAAAATGTCTTCCCATTTTTCACATCTTATTTTGTTTTACAACCTTTTTTTTTCTTAAAAATTGTTACCGGTATTTATTTGTTTTGCCAACTTCGTGTCTCTTTTTTCTTTTTTGCTTTCTCTTACTTTTATTTTTTTAGTTAAAAAAAAATATTTTCTACCCCCTTCATATACGTTTTATTTTAAACTATTTTCTCATGGGGCGAATTTTTATTTTATTAATAAAACAACTTTATACTGCTCTCTTTCTGCGATATTGGGAGAGCCAGGGTCAACAGTGGTGAACCCTCACAGCAGTTTCGCCAGTTTGATCTTTCAGATCTATCTAATATTGCATTGGGCTGTATTGTTTATATATCCGGCATATAGGCATGATTAGAGGACAGTAGAAAAATTTATGCAAATATATACATTTAAATGCATCGAGTGTCGTCTGCAAACCTTACATAAATAAGTCTCAGTTATATATATATATATATGTTATAGATTAGAAATTTTTTGTGTGTTTGATTGTTGAAAAGAGGTGCAGTCGTGGAAAAATAAAAATAATTATTTACCTTTCAAGCAGATTTTTATTTTTGAATCTCTTGAAGTGAAAATATACATAAAATTATTTATATCACAGGAATATAGAATTTATATAATGAATTCTATAATCGTGGATAAAAGATAGGTAGGGTTAAATATACATATTTACAACAATAATAATTAAAAGTGATATTTTTTGAATATATGGTCAAAAATGCAGAACAGTCAATGAATGAAAAAATAAAATATATGTTTTAAAAAATATATATAAAATATTTGTATTTTAGATTATATAATATATATATAGGCTTCAATTAACTATACGGCATATCACGTGCCATCTTGAAATGTGGATTGTTAGAGCGGGCTAGAGGTTCAAGCGGAGAAACCACTGGAAGGGTTACCTATGATGAGCCAGGCCCACTTAATATTTTTAATCATAGAAAAAGAGCACAGTAAAAATTTTATTTTGAATAATTATTTTTAAAAATCGCCCTAAAATAGTGTCAAATTCCACGCACAGATGGCGCGAGCTGTTATTATATCGAACTTTTTATTTGTTCGTAATTTGTTCTTTTCCTTCTTCTGTTTTTTTTTTCTCATACTCTATTTATTTTTCCCCAAAATTTCTTGTATTTCCTTTCATTTGTTTACTTTCTTACCTTCTATGTGTGCGTGTTTCTTTGCTAAACATTAATTATTTAAATTCTCTTTTAAAATAAATTTATTTTAATTGATCAAATTATTTTGAATATTCGATTTCTGTTAATTTGTTCGTAAACTTAACTTGTTATCGGGATTGAGCTGCATAAACTTCAAGGCATTTAAGTGGAGGGAGACGGAGAGAGAGAAGATATGCTTAATAACTAATAAATAAATAATTTAAAAAAGGAAAAACTAAATATTTTATCTTCTGCCATTTAGCATTTAGATTTATATGAGCAAAATAAAGCGGCGGGGGACGAACATTGTGAATTTCGAACTGAATGTATGAAGCAAATGATAGCGATTTTTACATGTGTTCCCCTAATTTGTATCTATTCTCTCAATATGATCGCCCCCCGCCGCTTTTATTTTCACTTATATAAATATAATTGCTCAATTGTAGAATAAAAAATCACTTATTTTTTTCCATTTTAGTGCATTTGAATAAAAGCTTTTTTGAAACTATATTTTTTATTTATTAATCATTTATTCAGTTTTTATATAGTCATGAAATTACAAAGCTCTCTCAAAGTCCCCCTCAAAGAATAAAATATTTATATATGGTCATCGATATTACCCGTCTCTAGTATTATATTATTTATATATAAAACCATTCAAACACTATGATATTGGAATATATAGTTTAAAATAATATATATATAATGCTAAAGATAAAAAAAAGAAAATGGCCAGGTGTTGATAATAAAAATAAAATTAGCATTTCCTGACCGCTCACATGAGCAGTTTCGAGCAGTTTCGAGCTGTTGTTAGGCCTTCAAAAGTTTTCTCTAACTAATCGTGTTATCAGTCAGACTTAAGTCAGAAAAAAAGGGCGACAGATAGGCAAATTTCTTATTTTATAAGATCCTCAGAGAAGGCGGAATTTCGACTTGAGAAATTGCTATGAAAGTAGGGGGTGCAATTAAGGTACTGTTGTACAGATTTGGTTTCAGTGGTCAGAGGTAGAGGAAAAAACTGGCTCGGGTCGCCCTAGAGTAACATTAGAGAGAGAGGATAGGAGAATTCGAAGGATAGTTGTAGGAGACAGGACAATAGCTGTACCAATACAGATCTACATGTGCAGAATGAATCTGGATCATCTCTGAGCACCATTGATATCCGTCTTTTTGAAGCTGAACTCCGTAGTCACCGGTCTTTATCAAGAAGTTCACTCTCTGCCAGACAGAGGCAGTAGGTTCAGCTGGTGTGAGGAAAGACGTCTTTGAAATCAAGGATGCATGCTGTCATTTTTTCTAATGAATCCATATTCAGTTCGGGAGTTCATAGCGCAGGATACATGTTAGACGTATGCCCCAAGAAAGATACTATCAGGACTATATTGTAGAAAAACATGAGCAGGAACCCCTGACTTCATGGTGTGGGGTGGCATGAAAGTAGGGTCCCTTTAGCCTCTCTATTCACGGCACAATGACTGCTCATTCACGGCACAATGTGTTTTAACCTGTTGTCTTACGATTTATTGAGTTTATTAATAATGCTAATTTCCAAAAAACAATTTCGGAGCACATAAAACGAACATCTCACGAGCATTCTTTGGAAATGTTGACATCGTTCCCTGGACCGCGAGTTCCTCAGATCTTTCCTCAATTGAGCAATGTATGGGACATGATGGGGAAGAAATTTGGCAATCTCTACAGCCAAGTGATCTTGAACAGCTTCGGGGGAAAAAAAAAGACTTGATCTTGCATCCCACAAGAAGCCATAAAAAATGTTTGACAGTATGTCTCACCATCTAGCTGCTTTTATACGTTCCAAAGGAGAACACACTAAATATAAAAAAATATTGATAAAAGCTGTATATCTCAAAAATATAAATACCTTTTTAAAATTTTAATCGATTATTTTTCAAATTGCCATTATATAACTCGCCAATTTTCAGAAAATTTACAAAGGTATTTCTAATTGATGCAATTTGTTTTTGTAGCCAGTGTATAAAGAAAATCATTACATTTTTTTTCTAAAATCACTTTTATATATTTAAAAATATTTTTTTCTCATAGATATCTGTTACAAACATTTTTAGATTAAAATCAAATTATCTTTGTTTCGTAAATAATGTTCGCTCCCTCATTTATTTTTTATTTTTGTTCTCATAGCGAGTACATTGTGTCCTAAAACCGAATTTTTAATTTGGCTGCGTTTTTATTTATTTAAATATACACGAATGTATATTTATTTAAGAAAGAGCTCTCCCCTCCGAATACTTTTAGTTATTTAAAATGTTTATATTATATTTTATATACTTCACATATTATATATAATATATATCCATATAATCTAGAATATTTATATAATATAAATAATATATATATATATATATATATAAATAAAAACTATATTTAAAATTTATATTTTCAAAATGTGTGCCTGTAAATCTTCTTTATTATTAATTATCAAATATTTCCCGTGGTTATATATACATCACACATAGCAATGTAACATTTTATCAGCCACAAATCCAGAAGAAATCTCCCTACGCTGACCCGGACCTCTTAGGGAATTAAGTGGCGAGTGGGGAAGTTATTGCAGCAGCATGCCATTCGTTACGTCAATTGTCGCTATAAGTGACATCTAGCTTGATGAATCCCTCATCTTTATGGCTACTCCTCCATTTTCGCAAGTACTCTTCATTTACAACTCTGCTAGGTAAATATAACAGTATATTTATATACATATGCAGTAATTTAGCGCTCTATCTACGGGGCAAAACAACCTCAGTATATTCTATTAGGACATTATTCGACCCGTTCAACGAACATATCGAGAACGACAGCCACTCTCGTACACCGTCTTACGTTGATGGATGAAGCATTAGGAAGAATTTCGTTGTAATTATTCTTCTTTCTCCTATATATATATATATTAATGGTAATTTTTTTATTTTTGGAAAAAAGAGGAAAAGTAAAATATTAAGAAATATAGATTTTGAATAATTTTTTATTTATATATATATATTGTTGGCGCGCTGTTGGAGCCTTTAATTTACATGTCACATTTTAATTTACTTGTTTTTTCTACATCATTTCTTATGGATCCAATTTTAACTTTTAACATCTTATTTATTTTTAATAACTTTCATGTATAATTATTTTTACATTATTTTGTTTTCTATAATTATTTTACATACTTTTGTATTGTCAAATTTGCATACTTTGTTTTTAGATTATTTAAGACAATAATCTTTAGTTAGAAAGTGCTTTGCCTCCAAACTTTTGGTTGGTGAATAAACGGTAAAAAGACTGCGCGAATGTTTCTTCCCAGTACATCAGGTCACCAGCGCAACACTGGTGGAGATGCTGTTTCCTACCCAAGAAGAAGCAGGCGGACACAAGGCCTACCACCAATTAGATCTTTTAGCGCCTCGCCAACAAGACGCATAAAAGTTGATCCTGAAGATGCCGCCTCGTGGAATAACAACGTTTTCTTCTGTCAGCCACCACCCCCAAGCCTAGAATTTTTCGGAGGGTATTCTGAAGAGGACCCAGCAGAGTGGCTAGAAGAACTCGAGCTTTTAGGAAGACAGCAGCGATGGCCCGAGGACGTGATGCTGGCATATGCCAGAAGTTACCTGAAAGGTCCTGCAAAAAAATGGGCAAAGCTAAACACTTCCCCAAATATTTTCCAATTGGACAACCTTTAAGAAAACACTGATGCCAGACTTTAGGATTGCAGATACGACAAAATTCAAATTAATCATGGATCTCCAGAATAGAGTACAAGGATATAATGAATCTACTCTACGATATACGCTGAAGATGTACTTAACTTGTGCAACAAGGTAAACTCTAAAATGTCCGCTGAGGATAAACTTTATTATATGAAAACTGGACTAAACAAATATCTCTCACTCGTCGTATTAATGACACCTTGCAGTACAGTTAAAGAATTCTTGGAACTAGCAAGACGCATTGATCAACATCTGGTTGACTTCGAACAGAGAAGAAGCTGCAGACAAAGATCTAATCCTATCCAACCCTTTCAGACAAGAAAATATAATTATAACAACTATAGAGGTCCAGCACGACCTTCAAACGAGAGACCCCAAATATCGAACGAGCGCCCAACTGACTATGGAAGGCAAAATATAATTCCGAGTAAATTCGAGGGAAAAAGAATAATTGAAACTAGAGCAGGAACAAGTGGCATTAATCTGCGAAATTCACCCCCACCTCAACAAAATCGCAACAACGAGCAAAGATCCACACGTCCTAATACCTATTATCGAAGGCAGTATCAAGTTGACAAAAGAATCTGTTGGAACTGCTCGGAACAAGGACATATTTCGAGGTATTGCCCGTATAAGCCCCAACACCAAAACTACAATATCAGACCTATCCGAAGACAATATACGAGGTCTATAGACGAACCAAATACACCACAAGAGGATTACCTAAAGAATTGTAGAGGCATCGAGGATGGGGAGCGAGAGGATCCAGATTTCGACATTCATAGCGAGGAAGACTTCCCTACTCTGGGGGAAGCGTCAAAAACTAATTAAGTCAAAAGGATTGCAACGCTCCGGTGATAGAATAAATTTAATTGTAAATCTTCAGGAAAACAAAACCATTCGCATTGTAATATGTGGAATGCCAATAGAAGGACTGATAGACACCGGAGCAATGGTCAGTTGCATTGATGAGGACCTTGTTAAGAAGCTCGAATTAAAGATCATACCCGATAAAAATCTAAAATTAAAATCAGCAGGTGATCAAAAACTCAATGCAATAGGGAAGTCAAGAGTTAAATTTAAAATCAATAAAAAAGAATATGAAATAGAAATGATTATCTTAAAAAAATGCAACCCTGTAATAATCCTTGGAGATGACTTTTTAAGTCAAAATAAAGCACTAATAAATTGTCAAAACAATACCTTGTGGGTGGAATCCCCAAATGTATTTGACCAAAATGAACCAAATTTAAGATATGCTCATATAGCTGAGGATAAAATCATTCCTGAATATTGTTTATGTTTAGTGAAAGGATATAGTAAGACTAGCATTACAGGCAGAGAAATACTAATTGAGAATATTCCTTCTCTGACAACCAAATATAATCTTATAACAACCAGATCCCTATTGAGTAATACCAAGAAAAACTTGAACATATGGATTTTAAACGGTACGAACAAACCTGTAAAACTCTTCCGGAACACGAAGATAGGAATACTTTCGGAGGTAGACAGACTGTACCAGAAGGAGAACCAAAGAGTAGCCTCTATTAGAACTGATTTTGATATAAATCCTGAATTATGTCCAGAAGAACGCAGCCAGGTTTTGACCCTCCTTGGTGGATATGGCGAGATGTTTACGGCACCGGATGAGTATAAGGGTAGAACACATCTCGTCAAACACCAAATTAGAACAACGAGCGATATCCCCATTAGGAAAAATCCTTACAGAGTATCTTTAAAAGAACGGAAGATAATTGGTGATCAAATAAACAGTATGTTAAAAAATGGAATTATTTCACATTCCTCAAGTCCATGGGCATCCCCTATAATTCTAGTGAAGAAAAAGAATGGAACATTTAGATTTTGCGTGGATTATAGAAATCTGAACTCAGTCACAGTAAAAGACCAATATCCACTGCCGCGCATAGATGACTGCTTCGACTCCCTTCATGGCGCCAGGTACTTTACTTCACTCGACCTTTGCTCAGGCTACTGGCAAGTGGAGGTGGAAGAACAGGACCGTGAAAAAACAGCCTTTATCACTCCTGATGGACTTTATCAATTTAATGTTCTTCCTTTTGGATTGTGCAACGGGCCAGCAACTTTCGAGAGATTAATGGATACTGTTCTTAGAACCCATAAGTGGAAAATATGCCTGTGTTACCTCGACGACGTCATTATATTCTCAGAAGATCTACATTCCCACTTGAACAGATTGAAGACAATCTTAGAATGTTTGAAAACAGCAGGATTGACACTCAATGCTTCGAAATGCCGATTTGCATATACCAAGCATCTTATTTTGGGACATGTCGTTTCAAATGAAGGAATCGCGCCAGACCCAGAAAAAATTATAAGTATAAGAAAATTTCCAACGCCCAGAACTGTCAAAGATGTCCGAGCTTTTCTTGGACTTTGTTCATACTATAGAAGATTTATAAGAGAATTTTCAAAAGTTGCATTGCCTTTACAGATTTTTACCCCTAAAAAACCATTCGTTTGCATGCAGTAAAGAACAAGAGTTGTCATTTAATTCATTGAAAAACAAACTCATCTCTCCTGAAGTATTAATACATTACGATTCAAATAAGCCTATAGGCCTCCACACAGACGCAAGCGACCAAGGACTTGGAGCAGTGCTTGTTCATTTAGATGAAAACACTAAAGAGTGTCCAATTTCTTATGCAAGCAGGACATTACAGAAAGCAGAAACCAACTACTCTACAACCGAAAAAGAATGCCTAGCTATCATATGGGCGATTAAAAAATTTAGACCATATCTTTACAGAAGAAAATTCACAATATATACAGATCACCATAGTCTGTGCTGGATGGCAAAAATGAAAAACCCTGCAGCGCAATTAGCGAGGTGGTCACTAGAACTACAAGAATATGATTTTGCCATTAAATACAAGTCTGGAAAAACTCATCTAGATGCAGATGGATTGTCACGATGTCCTATCCCGGATAGAATTATTTCCACAATTAATTATGAGGAACATGATTATGATTCTTATATAAAAAAGATCGATAATTTGGTAAATCAGAATCCAAACAGCTATGGAGAGAACTTCACCAAATTTAAAGAAAAATTATTCAAGAAAAATCCTTCTGTGACTGGCGATCCTTGGTTGTTGATAGTCCCGAAAAACAAACAGAAAGAGCTCTTAGAAAATATGCACGACCATCTAACATCAGGTCATATGGGCATTAAAAGAACTTACAATCGTTTAAAGAATAAATATTTCTGGCCCTCAATGCTTAAAACTGTGGAAGAATATGTATCTAGTTGTCCTGAATGCCAGTTTCGCAAGACACCTTCCCAATTGCCTCAAGGACTGTTGCAGCCGATTCCACCAGCTTCAAGGCCTTTTGAAAAAATGGGAATAGATTTGATGGGGAGATTCCCGAAATCTGGAAGAGGAAATAGTTGGATCCTGGTATGCACAGATTATTACTCCAGATATATCGAGACAGCGGCATTACCTCGCGGGACAGCGGAAGAAATTGCAGACTTTTTCTTGCAAAGAGTGGTATTACGACACGGCCCACCCAAAACAGTAATATCTGACCGGGGGAGTTGCTTCTTGAGCAAACTATTCAATGAAGTGCTTAAGATATGTAATACGCTCCATAAGAAAACGACGAGTTATCATCCCCAGACTAACGGCCAAACGGAGAGAATGAACCGTACGCTCATTGATATGATGGCAATGTATATCGATGAGAGACATCAGAATTGGGACGAGATACTTCCATTCGTAACTTTCGCCTATAACTCGTCCATACAGGATACTACCGGCTATTCACCATACTTCCTAATCCACGGACGAGAGCCATTGACCTTCTTAGATTCTACTTTTGATATGCCAGAGCTCTCTAAGCACAAAGACTATGACGAATATGTATCCAACCTTTTAGAAATAATAGAAGATGCAAAAGTAATATCTACCTCTAGAACAATAGCCAGACAGAATAAATCCAAACAGTTATATGATAGAGCCCACCGAGAATTTAAATATGCCATCAATGATCTGGTACTGATTTGGACGCCAATAAGGAAAGTAGGAAGAGCGGACAAACTACAAAGAAGATACGTCGGTCCTTACCAAATACTGCGACAAACATCACCAGTGAACTACGAAGTCATCGAAATTGCAGAAGGGAAAAGTAAAAAGAGACAAATAGTACATGTGACAAGAATGAAAAAATACAGATCACCAGACTTGAGGACAAGTCTTTTTCAAGAGGGGGAGTAATGTTGGCGCGCTGTTGGAGCTTTTAATTTACATGTCACATTTTAATTTACTTGTTTTGTCTACATCATTTCTTATGGATCCAATTTTAACTTTTAACATCTTATTTATTTTTAATAACTTTCATGTATAATTATTTTTACATTATTTTGTTTTCTATAATTATTTTACATACTTTTGTATCGTCAAATTTGCATACTTTGTTTTTAGATTATTTAAGACAATAATCTTTAGTTAGAAAGTGCTTTGCCTCCAAACTTTTGGTTGGTGAATAAACGTTAAAAAGACTGCTCGAATGTTTCTTCCCAGTACATCAGGTCACCAGCGCAACAATATATATGTGTGTTTGTGAATGAATAAATATATGCATATATATATATGGTAATTTAAAACAACAACCTCATATTGTGTAGATAACTTATAACAAGATTGCCATGTTGTATATAGAAACACATCTATAAATAATTATGCGCATGATTAATCTGTGTCATTGCATCACCTATGTAATGTAATTTGTACAAAGTGGATAAATAAATAAAATCTGTAATAGATTTAATAGTTGAGCTAAAGCAGAGATCGAGCATAGAATTGCCAAAACAACAGAGTCTAAAGATGGAAGTCATAAATCAGGTAGATTCACAGTTCCCACGACAGGCCACCCACACTGTCACATGTGGTGGAATGCAGAGACCCTCTCACACCTGGACAGGTAAAGGCGCCCTTTCTCAAACGCCCCTGTCACATAAGGTCGCCCCGTCTTTAACCTATAAATCATCACCTTACAGTCTCTTGACAGTTCAGTCAGTTCAGTTCAGTTTTAGTTGAGTTCACCCTTAGTGCAAGCCGCGTCGGTCGTATGTCGTATGTTATGTCGATCTCATCCAACATGTAGTTAGGAAGAACTCGTCTATCTCCATCTTGCCTTACTAGCTCAACTTTTATCTGTTTACGGAACTTTCTTAGTGCAACTGTGTCTTCGTTTTTTGTGTGGATATCCCCAGCTTTCCACTCTGCCTCGACCACGACTGCCTGTATTTTGTGAGAACTTTTAAAGGTCTTCCAAGGTGCAGAGAGGTACTGGAAAACTCTACATCCTGACTGTTCCTCTCGGTCAACACAGTACAACAAGAGCTACCAGGACTTCAACTTATTTCAGTAGTCGACATCGAACTCAACAAATCATTACATTAGTCGACAGGAGATCTCTTATCACATTTAAGTCGACAGGATCTCTACAAAAGCTACTGGAATTCTCATCCCATTACATGAGTCGACAGGATCTCATCACAGATAAGTCGACAGCAACACATCATCACATTTAAGCCGACAGGATGACCAAAACGAAGGATGACACAACGAAGAGGTAAGAAGACTGTTCATATAGGAAGCGAGAAAGAGCGAAGATGGAGGAACAAGCCCGCCATACCAACGAAACAACCAAGCAATCTCTCCCCCCAACAAGAGACGATATTTACGGAAGAAACGCCGCCCCAACGGACTTCCGCATACCCGCTAACCGATCACCAACGTCGGAAGCAAGCTGACCGCGCCAACGACAGCCCCGATATTCCCGCAAGTCATGGAAACCGAGCAGCGATGTGGCCCAAACCCTGTGACAAGTTCCACACCTTCGACTTGACATCGTCGAGACAATGCTCAAGGCAACAAGCCACAATCAACTTCACAGATGCTACAAGCGTCTACAAGCTCTACATGGAGCGTCTTCAACGTCAGCAGGAATACAAGCCAAGACCAAGTTTCCTGACTGAACTTTCACACAACTGTAAGTTTTAAAAAAAAAAAACCTACCTTAACTTTATCCTCAAGTTCAAAACTTGATTCCCTATAAATTTTGTATTTATATTTTCACTTTAAGCATTTAAAATCAATTTTTACCTTTTTTATATCATTTTTTATTCAATTTTTAAAACTTTCACACTATCATTTATCAAATTTACTTTAATTTTTAATCAGATTATAAATTTCAAGTTATTACTCTCAATTTTACTTAAAAAAAAAAAAAAAATTTTTTTCGCCCATCACGCTTTTTCACCATTTTTACTAATCTTACATGTCGTTCTTAAATTTATCTAAAATGGTACTATCCAAATCTACAACTTGAAAAAAAAAAAATCATTATTATTATTTAAAAAAAAAAAAAATCTCATTCATCATAATTCTCAACTTATTTTTGTTTTACTTATTAGTTATCTTTATATACCAAAAGACCAATATCTTTATCAATTCTTAAAATTTGGTAATTTTCACCATTTTAAGTAAGCGCCCAATTCAAATTATTGGTAACTCTCACGACATTGCCCTTTTATAAGAATCATTTTAATTATCATAATCAACAATTTAAAAAGTATATTCAAATTTTAAATATAAATTAACATAGGTGAAACGCATTTTTTTAATTGCAAAAATCGGAAGATACAATATCTTCAAAAAACACCACTAGGGAAAACAACTATCTTTCCCAAAACAAGTTAGGAATAAAGATTCACTCCACTTCACCGCCAGTAGCTAATTTAAGTCACAGCCTTCCAAAACGATTAAAATCGTTAATATTCGAGGATAAATACACTCCCTCATCTTTCCTTTTACATGCATATTTAATCATCAACAAATCTCTCTCTCTCTCTCAAAGATGCTCCTTCGTAAAACTTTTGATTCGTTATACAAATCTCTCTCAACAAACGTTACAACACTCACACATCACTTTATCTAATTGGCAACAATTATTAGTGCGCGACACAACACACAAATCCAATTTCGAGCTCCACTTAGCTCTATATCGTCGCCACAATAAAATAATTTCACATTAAGCGTGCCACATCCACTAACAGTCAAATATTCTCTCGATGTGTTTCATACAACAACCACCCATGACTTTATTAAATTTGTTATTCATGGTTAAACAGGTTAGATTTGTACCAAACTAAGACTTCACGTGACACCTTTACATTCACATTTCTCACTTCGTGTCACAGTGCCACACCACAAAACTGTTTCACTTTTCAGGCCAAAGACGCCTTCACGCCTGTGACACCACATCTCAACTCAAAGCGTGTCCACGTTGAAAGTCGAATTTTCACCACACATCTAAACCTGACAACACTGAATAATATTTTTTCTAAACTAACTTCGAAACACAACAACTACAAATATCGAGAAAACTATATTTTCAAATAGGCAAGAAAATTGCCAAACTTCAACAAAAGAAGAGAGAGAAAGTCAGTTTCAAGCAAGACAGAAAATAAACACCCCGCACGTGTGACCACCCCACAAATAGAATTTCCGTGAAAAAAAGGAAGTGGACGCTCTTTTTGACGCCACTCCCTTGGTCACTACTATCTTTTGAGAATATCTTTGGACATGCCCTCTCTTCCCCCTCAAGGCAGATCTTCTTGACCACTAGCTTCATGACGCCATTTTGAACACATGTGTCACACTACTCATTTAGATTTCCTCGAGAATCTCACAAATCTCACCAACGAGATATCACATATATATATTAATGGACATGACAACAACAGCACTCGAAAAGGAGATTGATTAGCAAGTTCTTATAAGTCCATATCAATTAATTATATTTTTACTCTTGCCAGTTTTGGAATTTAATTCTAGGATAATTTGTTTCAGACCTGGATATTTGAATTTTTTCACCCAAAAACCTCAAAAAATAGGTTCTAAACAATTTCTCCCAATTCAAGTCTCAACTCCCAGCGAATCCCTCAGAGAGAGATCGAAGTTATGAAAAGAGCTACAAAAAACCTCTTTCACCAAACCAGCGAATTACAGAGTGAAGTAATAATTTTCCTACGATTCTAAGTTTAGAAAAGTTAGGTTACTTTCGAGTTAAATTTTCGAAATCAATTGCCTCTTCTGCATGATCATTCGTAGTCCCATTATTCTTCTCATCGCATTGAGGGCCGTAGAATATTGCTCTAATTGAAATTAAACATTTACTCTGAATATTTCATATTTTTAAATATAGGATGGCGCTTTTGATTTTAATTTCCACTTTTAGGAACAATTGTGAATAAATATATAACTGATATAAATTACATATTAATATATAACTAATTGAAACTGCATAATAGAAGCCTTTAATAGTTTTATGTTTTCCAAACTTCACTATCCGATTCCACTAAAGACATTCTTCGCTGATATTTAGTTCTTGATGTGAAGCCATTCAGTTTTTTATTCGCAACTTTTATCTGTGATTGTTCCAATTAAAACTACATGCCAATGAATGAATGCATCATAAATCATGCGATGTATTCCATCTATATTTGTTCTAGAGATCTTGAAGTTGGTAATAAAGGGGCTTAAAAATGTTCCTTACAATTTAAATGCAAAATCAATCTAAGAACCACGTCTAGTTAATAAAGTATCGTATGGTCGCTATCTACTTGACGTGTGCACCAGGTCGGTCCCTGAGTGAGATGACAACTTCGTGGACAATTTATTAGTTTGAATAGCGCTTTCTTACAGGTCGTCATTTGGTCATCCAAGCAAAGTACCAGACGATCATCCCGTATTTCCTTATTATATAAATTCTCCTGTATGCATAATTAAAGAGAGGGGCCTTTTTTAGTACATGAATATCATCCTCCCGCTACGTTATGTATCGTATGTTGTATTCCAGCCTGAAAGTTGGCCTCTTCCGCTTCACCAGCTTTAACATATTTTTGTTAAATTCGATCGATTTCATAACTTCTCTCGTAGGATGTTATGAAATCGAAGCCGTCCCTGTACTGGTGAGGGCCATAGCCTGAAACCATGGTACACAGGTTGTTGGCTTTTTGTCAAAATTTATCAAAATCGGTGATGTGGATCATTCCTTATTACCACCATTACGTCTTCTACTGAAACAATAAACCTGAATACATTGCTTTAAGGCATTTTGAAGGGAGATGTGTCTCTTTTTGTAGCTGAATATCATCCTCTCGCAACTTTTAAAAAGTTGTATGTATATATTATCATTTTTATAATCATGTAATTGTTTTACACCAAATTTATAATTATTCTAAAAATATATTCATGAAAACATCTATTTGATAACGTATATGTATATGTACTTCTCAAGATTTTCTCGTCAATTCCGAGATTGAATGCACAGAGACAAATATTAGATGTCAATAATCACATTTATTTTCCTAGATTGTCGATTCTGATCCATCAAGAAAATATCAAAGAAGCAATTTGAAACCCAAACGCCCTTTAATCTCTTTTCTTCTCTATTCCAACGTGTTCTGTCTTCCTCAGCGTGGAAACTGGCTTTAATTCAAAATTCCACAAGTTGAGCAGCAAAGTTGAGCTCAAATGTTTTACAATCTCTGCGCCTGCTGAAGAAATGATTGGAAATTATTTTCCTGAACAGGGATGAGATTTGGTCTACAGTTAAAGGAAATAACTTCAAATATTGGCAAAACAAATATTAAAATAAGGAAAAATTGGCTCTTTTATATAAAAGAAACCTTTTGCCCTCCAGCCATTTCCTTATTTCAATAATTATCGAGTAACTATTGCTTCTCTCTCTCTCGCATAAAACAAATACAGACAATTTTTACAATATAATTTTTCAAAACGTTATTATGCTTTTAAATGATATCATTTTGTATTATTTTATAAAATAAAAACATGTATTTATTTATTTTTTATTATTTTATTTCCCTTTTATATATAAAAATATATAATTCTACATATTTCCATGTTTTAAACTCGTCTTAATATACTCTAAAATTGCCAAAAATAAACCTTTCCTGAAATATTGGGTATAACATTGTGTTACTAGCAAAGTTTACCTAAAAGCGGTAGTTCGGGCCGCCGCAGGAGGCTGGGGGAAATCAATAAGTAGGTTCTCCTTCTTTAACGGTGGTTTACCGACCACGTGATGACCATGTCTAGCGATGTGCCCACGTATACTGTTTATTTGAATCATAGTTTCCTGTTTACTTTAGCGAAGTGATCACGTATGCTATTTATATGAGCCATATAAATAATGTATGTAATATTATAAAGAATATTGTCTAATAAATAATTATGTACCATGTTGGATAATGTATTCTGTATGGATTCAAATAAAGATGGCAGTCAAAGGACGTGGGAGATGGAAGAAGTAGAAGAGAAAAGAACGACAGATCCAAGTCGTGTATCTAGGTCACTTAGAACAAAGAGGCCCTCATATTCCAGAGTTGAATGTCCTGAGAGATTGGGATGTTAGGCCAAGCGTCTTCCCGACCAAATTTACCATCATGGCCGACAGAGACAGGGGCCAATCAAAGGTCAAGCAGGGTCCCACATGACCCAAGCCAGGGGGCGGGGCAACCACGGTTTTCGGTCGGTAACGAGTGTGTCAAGACGTGTGTGTGCTTCTTCTAAAAGTAGTGCCTCGAGGTCCAAGATGTGAGTCATCTCAATCCAATTTAATCGCGAAAATCCTTCCATCTCCTCTCCCGAGCCGCCAATGATTAATATTCCGAAGTGTTTTGTGATTCATTAATCGATATAGTGTGCCGATTTTTTTCATCCACCGCCATTGATAACGACTGCCCAAACAATACAAAAATCCCAATCCACTCCCGAGGATTCTCAGGACAAAGCACTGTATCACAGCGAAGTCGGCAAGCATTTTTTTATATTATAGAGAGTCGATAAGATTCTCAGGATCCTTTTCCCATATACCACAGAGAGTCGACAGGATGGACGAGAAAAACGAAACGCAAGACGCGGAGGAATACACCGCAGAGGGAGAAAACAACCCCGCCGTAAGTTCTCCCAAAATAGAACCCCCCCCTCCGTCGGCAGAGTTGCCGGCCGTCTTGTCACGCCTTGCGGCGTGTTTATCTGCCCTTCAGACCACCAGCGACCGCGTGACCCATCGGACGGAGATAGAAGTCCAGAGCTTCGACGGGACCTACCCAGCCGCACAGTTCTTTCGGACATATGACCAGAAAACAGACTGGGATGGTCTCACCAACACGGAAAAAGTGCTCCGCCTACCCCGTTACCTGAACAACAAACCGCTAGAACACTTCAGGAGGCTTCGGATGGAGACCCAACATTACATCCAGGTGAGACAGACCTTCCTGGATCTCTATCCGGAGACCAATGAGGCCACGTATGCCCAATACTTCTCCATGAAGCTGGCCGGACAGCCCAACCTGGAAGAATACTATCGGAATAAGACCGCGCTGGGTCTACAACTGGGCCTCCCACAAGAGGTCATCTTGGAGACACTCACCGAGGGGCTGCCACCCTCCGACCAGCGCCTCGTCCGCATTGTGCCGCCAGAGAACCTAGGTGCATGGTTCCGGCTGGTGCAGCGGATCCGCGGCAGCGGCGCACCATCTCCAAGGCACCCAGACGAGCACGCACCACCCCTACTGGGCCCCTACGCACCGGTGCGACCTAGTCCAAGAACAGTGCCAACCAGGTCGACCCCGCCAACAGACTGCCGTTTTTGTGGTGGACTACACTGGCACTCTGAGTGTCGTCTCAGACAAGCCCCGCAGTTGCCCCGTGCCTCCGGAGACGCACGAGCAGCGCGCTCCGCGCAACTAGCGGAACAACGGCCGCGAGCCCAGCCCCATCACCAAGCGTCACGCGCACAAGCCACTGGGATAACCAAGGGAGCCCCAGACCAGCAGCCAACAGGTAGGCCTACTGACCAGGCCTTTCGTCAACCTGACAATTAGTCTGCCAATCTCCCATGGACTGTCCCTACCATTCCTGATAGACACGGGTGCGTCCGTTAACCTAGTGTCATGTGCCATATATAAAAATTTAAAGAATAATTTCCCTGACCTAAATTTAATAACTAAAAAAATAGTAAATTTACAGACAATAGATGGCCACGTGCCAACAATAGGCCAGATTACCTTCCCCCTGTCCATTCATGCCATAACCCAAAACGAAGTATTCCACGTGGTGGACGCCCCTCTACCATTTGGAATACTTGGTATTAATACCCTCCGTAAATTCAAATTAAAAATCGATTTTGCACATGGCACTATGTACCAACTCGATGCACCTTTGTCGCCCCTGACCTACCACTTTGCTGTGTTGCCCGAAAGGTGCACCTATTGGGAATGCCAGGCGGACCTATGCAAGGCCCACACTATTTTTCCGCCTTCCGCCAACAATACCCAATATGCGCATTTTTCGGACAACACGTCCACAACCCAGGGACTCACCCAACCACCGCACCATGTCCAATCAAAGAACTTTTTTAGAGCCAACTGCTCTTATTATAGGGTCAAGGTACCAGAACAACCACCCAATGCCAACCTCTCACACCCCACCAAGGTCCAAACGGACCACCTTCACCATACACCCAAACATCCCCATTCCACACACCATTCCATGTACCACACACACCACCCAACATCACCAGAACACCTCCCAGGGATCCCCATAGACAATCAACCGCAGCCACCGTATCCACCTCAATTCCCGGCGCTATTGCGCCAATACCAACACGTGTTCTCCCGGAACAAATTCGCGGTCCCATGCCTAAAGGTTCCCCCAGTAAGAATCGCCACCAACTCCGACAAAGTCGTCACCATCCGCCCATATAGGGTACCGATATGCGACCAACGGGAAATACGCAGTCAGATCCGACAGATGTTGGATAATGACATCATTGAGCCGCCCTACTCCCCTTTCTCTAGCCCGGTCACCCTAGTGACCAAGCGAGACAAGACCAAAAGGTTTTGTATCGACTATAGGAAGGTGAACGAGGTCATAAGCTCCGAGGTCCATCCACTCCCGAGGATCGAAGATATACTGGACCGTCTCGCGCGGGCCAAGTATTTCTCGACTGCCGACGTCTCCTCCGCATATTGGCAAGTGCCGATACACCCTGATTCGCGACCACTGTTGGCCTTCGCCACGATAGACGGGTTGTATCAGCCCACCCGATTGCCTTTCGGACTTAAGACCAGTCCACAGATCTATGAAAGGGCAATCAATCAGGTCCTGCAGGGGCACGGACTTGATTGTGTGGCGCACTATTTTGACGACTTTGTCATATATTCGGAGACACTGGAGGAACACCAAGAACACCTGCGCAGGTTTTTCGCGTTCTGCGACGCGGAGAACTTGCAACTCAACCTCACCAAATGCGAGTTTTTTAGGCAGACCATCGAATTTCTGGGGTACACAATCACCGCTGGTGCCACCACCCCACTTATCCGCAATACCGACGTAATCCACGCTATCCCACCCCCGAACAATCGCAAAACGCTGCAATCCTTCTTAGGCGCCGTGAACGTCTATAATAAGTTCATCCCGGACTATGCCCGTTTGCGGACCCCACTCAACAACCTTCTCAAGAAGGATGTGACGTGGGACTGGGATGACAAATGCCAAAAGGCGTTCACCAGCCTGAAGGAAAGCCTCACACAACACCCCGTATTGCACCTCTACAAGGATGAACTACCATGCCAGGTATATTGCGATGCATCAACACTTGGCATTGCAGGCGTCCTCAAACAAGTCCACTCCGCTGGGAAGGCCTACCCAGTCCAATATTTCAGCCGCGCTCTGCGTGTACACGAGCGGAACTACACCATCTCCGAACTAGAATGCCTCGCCATTGTCGAGAGCGTGGAGAAGTTCCGTGTGTATCTAATGGGCAGAAAATTCACCATATTTTCTGACCATCACGCACTGCAGTGGCTGAAGACGATCAAAAACCCGTCAGGCAGATTATTCCGATGGAGTTTGAGGTTATCGTGTTACGAATACGAAGTCCGCTACATAAAAGGATCATTACAACATGAAGCGGACCTCCTATCCCGTAACCCGTTTTGTGGATTCTTAGACGCCACCATCATTAAGAACCATCAACTCACTCCTTCGGGAGAATCTAAACTGACCATTGATCGAAACGGACTGCAAACCCTAAAGCGTAGAGGTGTAACCAAAATTGTCGTCCCTGACGCCCTCGTTCCCGACCTACTAACAAAGGTGCACAGTCGGTACAACCACCCGGGCATATCCCAGATGACCAGGCTCATCTCTACCCAGTACTACTGGAAGGGGATGTCAGAAGACATCTCCAAAACCACCAAAGCCTGCGCCATCTGTCAGTCAACAAAACACCCTCGAGGTCCCACGTTTGGGGAACTAGGACAACTTCCTGTGGCCACTCAGCCTTTTGATCTGGTCGCCCTCGACACCATAGCTGGGCTTGCCAAATATGGTAACGCCAAAACTTACCTCCACGTTGTGGTGGATCACTTTTCGCGCTACACGTGGACCTTCCCCTCAAAATCTACCAGCCTCACCACCTATCAACAGGTGATAAAGCGAGTGTTGCAGGACGGCTCTCCGAAACGCCTACTCACGGATAGAGCGCCTGCGTTCACCTCACCAAAGTTCAGGAAGTTCCTGATTAACAGGAACATCCATCCCCTGCTCACCACCAGTAACAACCCCCAAGCTAATGGTCTATGCGAGCGCCTGAACGCTACCTTAACAGGCAAACTAAGGTTACTCCATTTGGAAAACCCCAAAGCCGCATGGACTAAGCTGGCGAAGCGCGTTACTGTGGTGTATAACAACACGCCCCACTCAGTTACCGGGTTCCCACCTGGCTACCTGATGTTCGGCGTTCTACCTCCCGAGCTCACTGAGCATGTAAACCCCTACCCCGTTGTAACCACAGCCCGACGGATAGCCCATGAACGTACCCAGGCCAAGCACCTCAAAGACAAACATGCCTACGACCAACAACATAAGACACCCCATTTTGAACCCGGAGATCTCGTGTTGGTAAAAGTTTACCATCACCCCAATACAGGCAAACTGGCTCCGTATTTCACGGGTCCCTACGAGATCTTAGAGATCATCTCTCCCAACGTGGTGAGAATAAACCGACCCAACCAACCTCTAAATCGGAATACCGACACAGTCCATGTAAATAAATTACAGTACTATAACGAAAATATTCGTTATATCGCACCTCCCACTCTGATACCACACCCTGCTAAACCCCAATCTAGGACGCTACCACCACTGTTCGAGCACCTCACCCCAGACCTCTTTACAGTTGAGCGCTTTGCTCCTACAATAGGCAATTGTACCACTACCACCCCTGTTGACCCACATTGTAACATTATCGCCCAACGCGATATTCCCCAACCTGCAATATCCCGTCCAACCCATATAACCAAAGTTAAAACCCCAATCCCTACAGTTAGGGCTGATCCCAAACCAATTCCCTTACAGGCAAGGTTTTTTCGTAACGTGAAAACCTTCCCCTTGTTCCACCTCCTATACCTCATCAACCTTTTCATCCTACCCACTGTACTATTACCCATGGCCACCCTACTGTATGTCAGTGTCTATACACTGCAGCCCAACCGTCTCTTCCAACTACAGGAAGCCCTATTCGAAATAACCATCGCCGTAGTGGAACTAATCCATCGAACCATAGGAATAATTCTCCCGGAGTTATGGACCATCCTTGTCCACAGTCATGCCTTGGTCGCTCTAATAGGTGAAATCATAGGAGAGATTTTCCAAACCCTCTTTAGAGCGCGCCAAGTCGAATAGCAATCTCCCCACCTTTACAAACACTCGATCGATCACCCCGCTGTCAGCTGGCGTCCACTTTACAGAAACCTTCCGCCGAGCCGACGTCACGTCCTTTCCGATCACGTGACCGACGTCACACCCTCCCTGCGGAATGTAAACAAACCCGCCGTCACTTTTCGCGTGTCACCACACTTAAAGTTACTTTCTGGAACATACACTCACACACACTCGCATACATTCACGCACCTATATAGTTTTGGCAACCTTATGACCTACGACCCTATAATAAACAAAGATTGGACATTGTTATGTAAAAAAATATTCTTCTTTTGTGTATATTTTTGTTAACCAATTTTAAGGACTTGTACACAACCAGCACTTTTATTTTTTTTATTTTTATTTTTTTATTCCCACCATCCATGTCTATCACCCTTTCAATTTTTTAATCACCTCAAGTTTATTTTTTCCTTTTATTGTTTAAACCTTGTTTTGTCCTAACTGAATGAACAACTGACCTGACGCAATACTTCTCATGTATCAGCCTTCAGTTATCATACAGGAGCTTTGATTTCTTTTTTTATGTTTTGTTTATATTTTTTCACCGCCCCAAAGGCTAATCAGATTTCTTTTTCTTTTTTTTCCCTCCATCACCAAAATTTATTGTCTATAGTTTTCTTTTTATTTCTGTTAATTTCTTATATGTTTTGTTTGGATTGCACCTCATAGAGTTTCCCTTGCTGTGGGTTTCCACACAGCAAGATTGAACACCTATGCAGGCAAGATTTTTTTTTTTTTCTTCTCCAAAAAATTATCATATTTTTTCCTAGTTTAGCAAGCACCCCTATCTACTCAAATTTCTTTTTTTACTTATTTCCATCATTTACTTTCTCCCCAATTGTATCTAACCACTCACTATTTTAAAAAAATTTATTTTTTTTTCTTTCCCAAAAAATTATTTTTCTTTTTTCAGAATTTAATACAGACCCCTTTTAAAATTCTTATTCATAGGGGGCGCATCTGTAATATTATAAAGAATATTGTCTAATAAATAATTATGTACCATGTTGGATAATGTATTCTGTATGGATTCAAATAAAGATGGCAGTCAAAGGACGTGGGAGATGGAAGAAGTAGAAGAGAAAAGAACGACAGATCCAAGTCGTGTATCTAGGTCACTTAGAACAAAGAGGCCCTCATATTCCAGAGTTGAATGTCCTGAGAGATTGGGATGTTAGGCCAAGCGTCTTCCCGACCAAATTTACCATCATGGCCGACAGAGACAGGGGCCAATCAAAGGTCAAGCAGGGTCCCACATGACCCAAGCCAGGGGGCGGGGCAACCACGGTTTTCGGTCGGTAACGAGTGTGTCAAGACGTGTGTGTGCTTCTTCTAAAAGTAGTGCCTCGAGGTCCAAGATGTGAGTCATCTCAATCCAATTTAATCGCGAAAATCCTTCCATCTCCTCTCCCGAGCCGCCAATGATTAATATTCCGAAGTGTTTTGTGATTCATTAATCGATATAGTGTGCCGATTTTTTTCATCCACCGCCATTGATAACGACTGCCCAAACAATACAAAAATCCCAATCCACTCCCGAGGATTCTCAGGACAAAGCACTGTATCACAGCGAAGTCGGCAAGCATTTTTTTATATTATAGAGAGTCGATAAGATTCTCAGGATCCTTTTCCCATATACCACATGTATATTTGTGGTTTGTGTAGCCTAGTGAGGTGACCATCTTTGTTATTTATTTGAGCCATATACATTTGTCTCTGGTTTATCCTAGCGATGTGACCACTAGTATTATTTGATCCATAGACATCTTGTCCATTTGTCTCTGGTTTATCCTAGCGATGTGACAACTAGTATTATTTGATCCATAGACATCTTGTCCGTTTGTCTCTGGTTTATCCTAGTGATGTGACCACTAGTATTATTTGATCCATAGACATCTTGACCATATGTCTCTGGTTTACTCTATTGATGTGACCACTAGTATTATTTGATCCATAGACATCTTGTCCATTTGTCTCTAATTTATCCTAGTGATGTGACCATCTATGCTATTTATTTGAGCCATATACGTCATATCTATTTTCCTCTTTTTTACTATAACGATGTGATCACGTGTATTAGATATTTGATCCATAGACACCATGTCCATTTGTCTCTAGTTTACCCAAGTGACGTGACCACGTAAACTATTTATTTAAACCATCTAAATCATATATATTTGAGTTTGGTTTACCTCAGTGAGGTGCCACTATACTATTTATTTGAACCATACATCTCACACATGTTTATTTGTCTCTTGTTTACCCATTGAGGTGATATATATATATATATATATATATATATATATATATATATATATATCACGTATACTATATATTTGAACCAGATACATCATGTCCAATTGTCTCTGGTTTTACCCTTGTGACTTTAATATTTATACCATCTTATAATGGCGCTCATTGCTTTTGTCCCTGGGTGCAACAATCAAAGTGACAGTTCTAGTAGCGGGAAAATTTGTCATTTCTTGTACCTCGTAATATAGTTGATCTCAGCATGATATTTTATAATATTATTTTACCGCGCACAATGTTTATTTATGTCATCATAGTGGCCATAGTTTCTCTGCACACTGATAAATAACCTATTTTCTACCATATGGATTCTAGATATAAAATCTAATAACAATGGTGTGCAAATATCGTCTTTAACAAAGAATTGTCATACTCATAACGCCAAATATAATACTACGGTATTTGTTCATTTTTTCTTAGCGCATTTAAAACTTGTAAAAATTTATAAAATATTTTAGAATAATGTTCAAAAATATAATATTTAACAAAATTATTTTAAACAAATTCCTTTAATCTATGCTTTCCGATCTTTTGGGAAAAATATTTCAAAGGGTGTTTTATGTCTCGTATGCTCCTTGTAGTTCTGGTACAAAAAGGAAAGATTCCCGAAAACTAGAAAGCGTAAAATAATAGAATTAGCTTATAAATTCAGTTGCCAAAATATTTTTTTTTTTACAAAACAAAAGCCAGGTATTGATGAAATCCAAACTTCATTACCATTTTAAATGAATTTACGTGAACGCCATTTAATCTCACTTTCTCCTAAGATCGATGCCACGAGTTCATATTAGGGCGCCATAGGGAGGTACCGCCATCTATTATAGAAGCTTCCTCGTTTTATTTTCACAATGTTTTCCACATGTCGTTTTCAGAGAAATCAAAAATCAATTACCTCGGCCTTTCCGTTTGAGCTTCCCTCAAAACTATTTTATTCAACGTTCGGGGAGTTATTGTAACTTAAATTTTATTTCTTTGAGTCCCTTGTGTATTTTTATACTTTATAAACATAGATTATTGTAATAGGCTTGCTCCGATGTAATTTAACGAGAGTTATAGAAGTGTGGGGAGATCCAGCTGGAAGGTCGGCGCTTAAGGAGGCTTGGAATTTAACGTTCTTTTGTTTAAGATGATGATTGGCTGAGTGTATTCTGAAGTTCAGATCTCTCCCGAGCAGACATTCAGAATGTGTTTTGTTTAGAGACGGCAGAGAGTAGATTTAAAATCGAGAAATGTCTCTAAGGAAGTCCAACTTCTCCGAATAAGGAAGCTTAGGGTTAAGAGGCTGAAGAGGCATATTGAATAATTTATTTTATTCGATAGTTTACGTATTATTACATTGTAGCCTTGATATTTATCTATTTGCGATAAATTTTAAATTTTAAAACATTTTATTGACATCTATTGATTTACATTGATTTACAATCGTTTAAAAGGTAATCGGAAATATATACACAGAGGAGCCCTACTCCTGGGTTCCTTCACGTTTCGTATTAATAGTCTGATTGGCCAGCTGTGCTGGTGTCATTGAAACTATTGATGTTGTTGACAATCCAGAGTTGCGTCTTAAGATGATCTTCGATATAGGAGGTTTTGTGGCATGTGTTTCATCTTCAGAGCTCATGGTTTCTTCCAGCTCTGTCCACGTGGGACTGTAAGCACCGCCGGTATCCGTTTCATAGCCCGTACAGGCTGACTCCATTCTTTTTCCATCTTCTCTCTCCACATTCGATCTTTTCTTCTCATTCCGTGAGGCTTCAAGTGTCCTCTTCTTCTTCGATGGTCTTACGTCATCCCCTGCATAAAGATTATCAATCTCAGATAGGATTAGTCTCATTTTCCCTAATTTATCGTTAAGGGCCCTTCTTTGGTCGCTCTTGAGGTTTCTGAATGAATTTGATTTAATATCCTCGTGTTTCTCGAGGTGGCGGGAGATTATCGTCTTCAGGTCGGGATGTATCTCGAGTTGTTGTCGAACCTTGGTCTGTCTTGAAATGCCTGCTTTTCTGAATACTTCTGCAATGATTTTTTCAGTTTCTGGGCTCTCTCTGTCCTCGCAATCAATCAACTCTTTCCGGAGTTGAGAGGAGTCCATCGACCACTGCGAGCATCTGGTGGATGTTTTTTCGTCAGAATCCTCGGTTCCAGCGTCAGGTTCCGATTCAGAGTTGGGGTGAGTGATTGTCCCACCGCCCGGGGGGACTGGTTTTGTTCTTCTCTTCGGGCTCGACGCGTGATGTCTTTTCCTCGCGGAGGTCTCGGTTTCTTTTGCGGTGGGGATGTCCTTCTCCATAGGAGGTTGTTCAGGGGTAGGGGTCTGTGGCGGTGCAGTTGGATTAAGGGCGTCAGCAAAGGATTTTGTCACCGTTTCTCTGATCCGGGGGTCGAAAGGGCATTTGGTTCTGATATGGCCATGTCGTTTGCAAGCCGCACAGATGACATTTTCGGCAACAAAGATTTTAAAATTGTTGCTCATGTAGTCGATGGTGATGATGGCTGGCATGGCGGTGTCTTCCTTCTTTTTGATGACAATCTCTCTCCTTAGAGAGGAGAGGTGTTTATACAGAGGGTTGTTGGTGGGGAAGGGGAGAGGTCGAACACTCAGGACCTGACCATAGGGCTGTAGGGCTTTTATAATATCCTCATCCTGGATGAAGAGCAACACGCCGGACAAGATGTACTTCCTCGGGATGTTGAAAAGCGGATAAGGGTAGATAGTTTTATTATTGACTTGGAAGCCGGTGTTGATCAGCATTTCTGCCTGTTCAACCCCGGCCAAGGAGACTATGGCCTGCCCATTGATCTTGCCGATGGAGTGAATGCTAGGTCGGCCAACAACTTTGGCAATTCCATCTAAGTGATCTTCCGCGGTGCACTCCGGGAGCGAGACGAATTGTATCGTCGATTTAGTCGTTGAACTTCTTTTTTCGTAAGTCGCCTTTCTATCCTGATCGAATTTTCTAAGTTCTTCTTGAGAAAATTTCGTCTTTTGGGTATTAGTTTTTACATATTGTTCTTCAACTTGCGTCATAGATGTAGATTTTTTTAATTGATGTTGCGAAGATGAGGATGCAAATTCCGGCCTCTGAGCAGCCAATGAGGTGCCTGATGGTGACGATGACGCAACAGCCGGCTTGGCTGTTGCCATGGTGATGCCGTAAATCTACAACTTGTAGATTTACAGGCCTATGAAAATTAGATTTAAGAAAAAAATACAAACTTGATGAAAATTCCCCAAAGATAGCTCAAAATGAAGCACGTCTAATGGTGAATCAGATGATATAGTTTGGGATGAGTAGAAAGGGCAGTCAGCAGAGTGAAAGGCGAACAACTCGGAGCGCGCGCGAGATGCGGCCGCACGGCCGAGTATGTATGTATGTATTTGCGATCTACATTTGTAGTCGATAAGTCCTGATGACCATGAGTATAAATGTAAGCATTGATAATTGATCAGAACTACATGAAAGCTTTCTCCATTGATTATATAATTCGCAATGAAAAGTAAGGAGAAAAGATTTTTTATTCGGATAAACGAGTGACAAGCTTTCGGGCAGTCACGCCCTTCAACAGGTAGCAAACTAAGGCAACAATTGACTTTATATAGAAATCCATTTGAGGTGTATTTGCATATGTGATGTATATAGTACGGCGAAAATACAATTCGGGTAAAATTTTGCATATCTAACTTACTGATATATAACAACTACGTGAGTATGCTAATCGTATAATGTTAAAGAATTAACAAATGATACAACTGCAGATTGGCTATGATAAACATGAATTCGGGAAAGTAACATGAATCTACGCTAAAAAACTAAAATCTACGATAGAGTTCTTCAAACGCGTATTCATGACCATATGCTACTATTAAATGAGAACAAGGTACCAGTTTTCAAATGTTCAACCCGCCATCAGCGGCCATACAAGGACAATGGAGGGGGGGGGGGGTTTATCTGTTTTTTAAGTTAATACATATATCGTGATATTGGTCAGGTAAATCAATATGACGATTAATACTGTTTTTTGAAATGGATAAAATGGCCTCTATGATTAATCTTTGGTGTTTACTGGGAATGTTAGTTTATAGGGTGGTGGGAGAAGCTAGATTGAAAGAATGGCCAGTATTAAGCGTGTGGTCGTATATGAGGGATCTGCTGTCTTTATTATTGATACACCTACCATGCTCGATCATCCTGATGGCTACGGACCTACCAGTCTCACCTATGTAGGTTGCACTACAATCGTTGCATGAGACCGAGTAGACCGAGCCCCCAGACGACCGAACAGTGGCAGGTCTCTGTATGCGGGTAATGGGATGTCTAAGAATGGTGGCTAGGCTTTTATTATTTCTAAAATAGGTATTGATGCCGTGGGATGTTAGCATGCGGGATATGGTAGCGGATTGTGGTGAATAAGGCAAAATGCAGGTATTTCTATGGGATACACGGCCATGGTCCGTGGCCATCAGGATGATCGAGCATGGTAGGTGTATCAATAATAAAGACAGCAGATCCCTCATATACGACCACACGCTTAATACTGGCCATTCTTTCAATCTAGCTTCTCCCACCACCCTATACACTAACATTCCCAGTAAACACCAAAGATTAATCATAGAGGCCATTTTATCCATTTCAAAAAACAGTATTAATCGTCATATTGATTTACCTGACCAATATCACGATATATGTATTAACTTAAAAAACAGATAAACCCCCCCCCCCTCCATTGGTCTTGTATGGCCGCTGATGGCGGGTTGAACATTTTGAAAACTGGTACCTTGTTCTCATTTAATAGTAGCATATGGTCATGAATACGCGTTTGAAGAACTCTATCGTAGATTTTAGTTTTTTAGCGTAGATTCATGTTACTTTCCCGAATTCATGTTTTATCATAGCCAATCTGCAGTTGTATCATTTGTTAATTCTTTTACATTATACGATTAGCATACTCACGTAGTTGTTATATATCAGTAAGTTAGATATGCAAAATTTTACCCGAATTGTATTTTCGCCGTACTATATACATCACATATGCAAATACACCTCAAATGGATTCCTATATAAAGTCAATTGTTGCCTTAGTTTGCTACCTGTTGAAGGGCGTGACTGCCCGAAAGCTTGTCACTCGTTTATCCGAATAAAAAATCTTTTCTCCTTACTTTTCATTGCTAATTGATAATTGATACTTTTGAAATACCGAGGTGTTTTATCGTTATAATGAAATGAACATTTTTACTTATTTCTCTATAAAAATAAAAATACAACCTTTCGCATTGAGTTTCTTTTATTATAATAATAAAAGAAACTCAATGCGAAGGTTGTATTTTTATTTTTATAATTTGTAGCGCATTTTTTTTTCGTTTACTTCAACTTCTTTCTCTTTCTTAAACCTTTTGTTAGAAATTTAAGAATATCATTTGAGATAGTTTTACTTAGAAACTCACGTTATAGGGGCGCACACAGATTCCCTGCAGCCCGTCGGGTTTATCAGGATGGTAATGAGAAATATTCAAAGTGGAAATTGATGCAAATATATGTGGAGAAGATTCTTTAAAATCTGTTCCTTCGCTCGCAATAAAGCTCAACTAGTTGGGAAAACGTTTGGCTACAACCGTGGCTATTTATGCCAGTTGTATACATCTTTGATATTTACAAGTGTTGGCTTCCGTAGGCGTCTCTTACTGGGAAAAAGAAAGAAGGGATTACATTTAATTATAAACTAATACATGCATTTATTTAAGGAGCGACCCGCTCCAACACAATAGTTACAAAAGAACAAGCGAGTGGGGGGGAACAACAAAAACAAAGTCCGCATCGTAGTGGTGGCGTGACGTCAGCGTCGGTGTATCCCCTTTTTTCTGGGGAGCTCGGCTTCCATATTCTGTTTATTATATTCCGTTTGTCTGCGGCTCTCTGGTCGGGATGGCGCCTACATTCGGCCATTCCTGGATTTCAATCGTCCTCGATTGAACCTTGCGTTGCAGGAACGTCGTGGGTTGCGTCGGAGGGTGTCTTCTTCTTCTGACTCCGCGTCCGGACTTTCTTCTGTAGCTGAATCATCTTCTTCTCTGTGCCAAGACTTCAGTTGACTGATATGGGCCGTTGTCGTGTAGAACCGTCCACCGGTTCTTTCGCTTAACTGAGTCACTCTGTACGTGTCGCTTGGCAGAACCTCGGTGATTATCAAAGGTCCTCGATACTTGGGTTGCGCCTTGGTTGGTTCACCAGTCATTTTGGGTACATGACTCATCACTACAATTTCTCCAACTTCGAATTGGAGTGTACGGCACTTCTTCTTATCGTAGTACGCCTTCATGATTTCTTGTTTATTTTCAATTTGGGTTCTCACACTCTCTTGAAATCTCTCCGGCTCGGTCCACGGATCCATATCTTCGTCGGCTAATCTTCTAAGTATCCCTTCGTGGAATCGAGGGGAATAGCCGTGGAGTGTTTCGAACGGTGTTTTATTCGTCGTCTTGTTCACCGCATTATTCAGGTCTCGCTCTACCTCCTTGATCTTCAGGTCCCAATCCTTCCGTCGCGGATCCTCGATACCGGTTGCTATAGTGGACAATACTGTTCGGTTCACTCTTTCGACCATCCCGTTCCCTTGCGGATGTTTCGTAGAGTTCAGTGTATGATGTATTCCATTTCCTCGACAGAATTTTTCAAATTGCCTTGAGGTAAAACATGACCCTCTGTCGCTGATGATCTTGTCGGGTAGTCCGAAATCATTCACAAAACTTTTCATTACCTTCAGGACGTTCTGCGTCGATGTATTCCTTACAGTGCTTAATCGGACAAATCTTGTCAGATTATCGACAATCACTAAAGGTTCCTGGTTACCTCTTGTTATTCTCACGAAAGGGCCTACGTTGTCCATATGTACGATGGAAAACGGTCTCTTGCCTGGCTTAATGGGGTGTAAGAAGCCTTGTTGTTTTCCACCGGGAACTTTGTTAAATAAACACTCGACACACCTAGCAACATGGCGTCGAACGTACCTCTTCATTGAAGGAAACCAGTACAATTCCTTAATTTTGTTGACTGTCCTATCAACCAAAAAATGTCCCATTAGATCATGGAATTTAACAACTAAACTTTTCCTCATACTTTTGGGTATAACATACAGGGCTCGTTCCTTTTCTCCATTTTTCACCATGTGGAAAAGTCTGCCTCCTTTGTAGCTGTAGTCGTTAATTCTATTTTGTTCTCCTACTGTTCTATCACACGGGTCCTTTCGAAAGATCTGGATCAGGTCTCTCAATTCAGGGTCGGAATGCTGAATCATCATGATTTGTTCTTCCAGTGTGATTGTGAAGCATACTTCGAGGTTTTTCTCCACGATTTCCTCCATCGTGTCTCTAGGGTCGTCGACTGGAGCTCTGCTCATTCCGTCTACGTGGGCCATCTTCTCTCCTGGTTTATGCCGAATGTCGAAATCGTATTCCTGAATCAGATTGTACCATCGCGCTATCTGAGGATTTGTAATTTTCTTCGCGTTCATGTAGACCAGCGCTTGGCAATCTGTAACCACTGTAAACTTGATTCCGACGAGGAACTGACGTAGTCGATCCAAGGTCCACACTATCGCCATCAGCTCCAATTTGTTTGAATGGTACATCTTCTCAGCCTCTGTTGTATTCTTGCTCACACAGTAGACCAAGCGCCATTTGCAGTCTTCGTCCTCCTGTAGCAACATTCCTGCTAGTCCCTCAGCACTCGCATCGCAATGTACTTTGTCTTAAGTTCAGGGTTGTAATGAGCTAGTACCGGATATTCGACCAGATCATTTCGAAGTCCTCCAAATGACCTTCGCTGTTCTTCCTTCCATTCAAATTGTGTACCTTTCTTTATAAGTCTGCTTAGCGGTTCTGCTTTCCTTGCGAAGTCCGTTACAAATCGTCTGAAGAAGTTCGTCAGTCCCAGAAGGCTTCGTATGTCGTGGACATTCTTGGGTTCAGGAAATTCTTCTATCGCCTTGATCTTTCTTGGGCCTGGCTTAAGTCCGCCTGTACTGATGACATACCATAGGAACTCAACTTCCCTCCTTCCGAACTCACATTTAGAGGGTTTCAGTGTCAACTTCGCTGATCTTATTCTTTCAAGTACTTCCCTCAACCTTTCGATCATCTCCCGCCAATCCTTTGCCGGGATAATCACGTCGTCGAGATAGCAGAATACCTTCTTGTTCAGTAGCGGACCTAGAACAGTGTGCATCAGTCTTTGGAATTATGCTGGTGCGTTGGCGAGTCCAAAAATCATCCTTTCGAATTGACCTGTATCATCTGGGGTGATGAATGCTGTCTTTAGTTTTGCCTTATCAGTCAGTGGTATCTGCAGAATTCATGCGCCAGATCCAGAGTGGTGAAGAATTTCGCATTCAGTAGGCCTTCCAGAAGGTCGTCTATCCTCGGTAAAGGGAACTTGTCCTTAACTGTTTGAATGTTGAGTCTCCTATAATCCACCACCAAACGATGATCTCCAGTTTTCTTTCTCACAAGTAGGACGGGACTAGCGTAGGGTGATCTAGTTTCCGTGACTATTCCATTGTCCTTCCACTCTCTGACAATCTCCCTGATTGCTTCGCGTTCACTTGCAGTCGTCTTGTACGGTCTCAGACAGACTGGCTTCCTTCCATCAACCTCCTTAATGTCCATCTTGGTGACATCGGTGCACCCTAATTCACCCATACCAAGAGCGAAACAGTCTCTATATTCATTCACTACGTCGAGGATTTCTTGTCTCTCTTTCGGAGTCAGAGAATGATTGATGTTGACGTCCTCAGGCAGTATGGGGCGCTTTCGTTTCATTTGGTCCTGTCCTTCCCTCTTCTCTTCACTTTTAGTCTGAAACGAATCCTCTGAAACGTCCAGGTTAACAACAATGTCATCAGGGCTCAGCAGTTCAACTCGACCTATGCATTGTTTTTTCTTTACTCTCAAATTGCCCTTGCCAACTGAGATGATGGGCACGGTCGTCTTTCCATCGACCACTTCCAATAGAGAATTGACACAGTCGTCTACTCCTGTGAACAATACGTATCCGTCCCTTACCTCGTCTGTAATTGCACTTGCAAAATTAATGCAGTCGCTTCCCAACTGAACAGTCTCGGTTGCTCTCAGTTCAACGCGACGCGACTTGATTTCTTCTTGCAGATTAGCAAACGGAAATTCGGTTGAATAGCCAATATGCAGTTTCTTACCGATTCTGGCGAAGGATACGTAGGGCATATCTGTCCATGTTCTTCCAATTAGTAGGTCATAAGGTTGGGCATCATCGTTAACAATGAATACAGCGATTTCTTTTCCGACGACGCCATCAATCTCCAGGTCAACTGTCGTCTTCCCAACGGTCCTGGCAGCTGGTGCGGTCTGGTTACCGATGCCGTACAGACTAGTCGAGTCTGGTTCGATGTCGACGTTGATCCTCCTTGCGACCGATTCTCTTAATAGGCAACTGCTGCTCCCGGTGTCTATCATTGCTTTCACGGTCTCCTTGTTGTCGATCTTGGCGTCCTTCAAATATACATCTGGCGGGACAGTCTTCAGTCCTTCGACTTCCAGGTTGGCTACTTTTAGTCCTTCTTTGGGTCTTGTGCAATTTCTTTCCTTGTGCCCCGTTTGACCGCATCCTCGGCATGTCAACGTAGCCTTGGGTACTGGGCAGTCTCTGGCAATGTGTCCAAACTGATTGCAGTTGAAGCACATCGGTTCTCCCTTGTCGTTTCTGATTGCACGGGTGACCATTCTCCTCGAGGTGTTAGGATACTTTTCACTGATTTCGTTCCTTGCAGCCTCTCTACTCGAAACATTCGTTCCTTGTTCAGTCTCTTTAACTTCGCTTCGGTTGGGAAATCTCGCAGATTTCTGCTGAAACGACGGTGGTATGGTGTATTTCGAATTCCAATGCGGAGGTCCCATCTCGGCGCGAACATTTTCGTACTCGTCCAGTTTATCCGCCAACACATCTGGGTTGTTTATCTTGGTCCAATCGTCAATGAGATGATTACGCAGCACATTTGGGACCTTTTTCTTTAGCTGGTTAGTGACGGACAAATCCTTTAGAGCGTCGAAATTTTTCACGTTCATTCCTTCGACCCATTCGTTAAAAACCCTCGCAATTCGAAAGCGAAGTCTCTCCAGGAACCCTTTTGAGATTTATCGTGCTTCTCGAAGTTTTGTCTGAACTGTTCGGGGCTCAACTTGTACCGTTTTAGGAGCAACCTTTTCACGAATCTATAATCGCCGCTTTGCCCTTCTGTCTCCCGAGCGATTAATTGAGTCATTTCGTAAGGTAGTAATCCTAGAAGACTGAATGCCCATTGGTCTTCATTCAACCCTAGTCGCTTTGCCTGTCGTTCGAAAAGAATTAGATAGAAACTCAAATCACTGTCCTTCGATTCGTACTTGGGCATCAGTTTACGTATCTCGCAATGTGCGTTATTACTGGTACCGCGAGACGGATCGTTGTTTCCATGCATAGTTTGGATGCGCAGCTTCTCAAGCTCGAATTCCATTACCATTTGTTCTTTTCGTTCCCGTTCTATTCGCTCTGCTTGCTACCGCTCTGTTCGTGCTGTTTGTTCCATTCGCTCCCGTTCTGCTCGTTCTGTTTGTTCCATTCGCTCCCGTTCTGCTCGTTCTGTTTGTTCCCGTTCCTCGATCAGAGTCTCCAACAGTTGCTTTGCTAATTCTTCTTCGTAAGATTGACTATTCAGGATACGGCGTTTTAAGTCGACGATCCTGCTCTCTGGCGGAACTACCTCGCCGAGTTCATACGCCAACTTGCTCAAATCGCATTTCTTTACTCTGGCTAAATAAGTCATATTTTTCAAAAAAGATAGAGTATAAACAAAACAAAACATTATTAAATAAAACTAACTACACTTGATACGTACTGTTTTAATTATTTCTCTAAACGAAATCAACTTTTCTTTAGTAATTTTGGGACAACACTTATACCGCGATACTTTGCGATAATACTTTTATCGAGATGACTTGTAATGATACTTTTACCGCGATACTTTGCGATAATACTTCTATTTGTTTCTTCAAGTTAGGTTAGCAGCGTATTTACCGCTACTTTTTTTTCAATTTACTTTAAAATACTTTCAAATAAATGGTAATAAGGTTACGTACATACCATTCGTGCTGCAGCTTCTTCTTTAGGTTAATCCAACATGGCGTCGCGCGTCCTTTGTTGCTGCTTAATCATTCCAGCAATTCTTCTTTCTTCAGGGTTATCCCACTTCTGAAATTCTGTTGGCTTCCGTAGGAGTCTCTTACTGGGAAAAAGAAAGAAGGGATTCTATTTAATTATAAACTAATACATGCATTTATTTAAGGAGCGACCCGCTCCAACACAATAGTTACAAAAGAACAAGCGAGTGGGGGGGAACAACAAAATCAAAGTCCGCAGCGTAGTGGTGGCGTGACGTCAGCGCCGGTGTATCCCCTTTTTTCTGGGGAGCTCGGCTTCCATATTCTGTTTATTATATTCCGTTTGTCTGCGGCTCTCTGGTCGGGATGGCGCCTACACAAGTGCATTGATTATTTTGAGTAGCATCAAATATTCTGATGTTTATATGTTAATATGTTCCATATTGCGTCATGTAAACTATTGAAGCTATTTTAATAGGCTATAAAGGACATAATTTGGTAAAATATTTAGTTAAAAAGGGATTTCTTCTATATACCCACCAATTTCGTGCATTTAAATCGATAGAACAATTTCAAAAAGAGTACTTTATACCTATTGGAAGTGGTGCTACAACGGAGATGTGTAAATATTCTCCAATGCACATCTATTTCTGAACTTTATATCGCCTTGAAACTGAAGGTGGAACTATCGGAAAAAGAAGAATCAACCGCCTGGAGTTCGACTTGACAGACCGACTTACACGAAGGGAAGACGATATAACAGAGGCCACTTTTAAAATATTTAGACATTTTCTTAGTTCACAAAAAACAAAGGTCATGACCATCATGAAACATAATACCTTTCCAGGTCTTTTAAAAATTCCTTAAATATAGGTTGAATAAAACGCGAGATGCAGGGGCTTGACAAATTCACATGCCTTGAAGCCGCTTCCATAGAGAGAGGATAGCCACATAAATATTACCTGCATTAATAATCCAAACCTTTATACGGAGATAGCCAATAAAATCAATATTAAGAAGGTTTGTAACTGATCCGTTCTCTGGTGAACTCTAGTTGGATTCACGGAGCTGAGGCATAAACTCTTCTGAGGTGCGAAGAGCACAGAATCCTCCCAGCTTTTGCTATTTTACGGAAAATTGCTGAAGAATTTCTCTGTTACATTATCCCCAGTGAATTTTCCGGAGTGAGATAAATCTTGGAGAGGAATGCGTTGGCAGCAATACAAATGGCGCAGATCTAGAGGAAGGCCTAGAACGAACTGGAACATCAATGAAATGAATGAACTCCCAAGAAACCAAAGACAGAGCCCCACCCAAGACAACACCCTTCACTGACAACCATTCTATTTGAACGCCAGTCCTGAATATATGGTGACGACGACGCCATTAGAAATTAGCTGCGACAATATCGGCGATCTGCTTTTCGCGTGCGAAAATGTGGATAAAATAATATATTTTCAAATATGATATTATTTATTTTTATGTGTTTAATTTTCTAAACGTGAAAATAAGATTTTCAATATAATTTTTAAATAGTTATAACAAAAAAATATTTGTATGTGTTGATGTTGGATATTATCCCAATGTGTGATTGCTAACACATTCCACATTTATGAAGATATAAAATTGGAATGTTGGAATTCTATGATTACTATATTAAGAGTTCTTAGAATATTATTTTATTCTCTTATCAGCGATCTTGATTTTACAACTGGCAGCAGTTTCATCTATTTAAAAACTCGCTGTGAATTTTTTTAATTAATAAGACTTTTGTCTGATGACGCTAAAAACGCAGTTCCCAAATCGTCACTCACTTTTTATGTATTTGGATTTAGTCTCATTACACCTTATGGTTCTCTAATCTATAATACAAATTGTACCTTATTATTAAATTGCAAGCCTATAAATTTATATAAAGTGATTGAAACTATGAATTGTACGCAATTTAAGAAAGTGCGGTCAATTTTACTCTTCATAGTATCTCATCTGGCCCTTCGAGCTGAATCTTTGTCCTTTCACGTCTGGATTGACATCCCACAATTCTGCACATAACACCCGAAACTCTGGAATATCTTCGGTAAAAACGAAGAATTAACTTGTCAACTCGAATGTTTGACCGTTGACAGTGTTGCTGCGTTTCTTTTTGTCGTTTTGAATTCAATCACTGACATCCGACTCTTTTCCTCCCAGGATTCAAACTCCGACAACGAACTAATCCGGTTACCGTATCCGCTGTGGGTTAATCCTAATTGGGGCCGGCAGAACGGACTGGGTTTCTCCTTGGATCCTCTGCCCGCCATATCTAGCCGGGTATTCCTTTGTACCTCAATTTAGAAAACGGTAAATTTATTTTTGTGTGAAAATAACTATTTTTTGCTTATTTTGTGAATTGTTTAATTATATGAGTATATATTACTCGAGAAAATTAAGAGAGGAATTCATATTTTAAAATACTTTACGCATTTTTATTTGTATCACTTTATTAAATATAGCTCTTTATGGAAAATAAACTGCATACAATTTTGACATTTAAAATAGTATTTATATGGGAATATGTTAGTTGGTAAAATAGTCCAATCCATATAGAACACTTTGGATAAATATTCAGCCCCCGTTTGGGATATATCCTTTTAGATAATTGTATACCTAACCCGAATATTTATTTTAAATATAAATTTGTCAGGTTGGTGAACCTCTTCACATATGAATTATTATTTCTTTTTATAATTATTGAATATGACATACACCTTTTATACTTCTATTTAATTCTATATATTCTGCCTTCGATGGATATCCGAAAAGAGTTTTGCGCTGCTGTATCCAACCTTTATTTAAGCTAGAGCTAAGGGATGGGTCGGAACACTTGAAACTATGTGACGGAATAGAGAGCGCCATCTCTTTGTTGGAAATGGAATCTTTCACCGCTATATATTTCAATCTCACTCTCGTGTAAGACAAGATTTTGCAATTAGCGAATCTAGCTGAAAACAGAATTTTCAGAGGCCAGGCTCATCAGTGGTGAACAATTACATCAATTCCGTCAATTTACTCCACCAGATCACCACAATATTGTTCTTTCTGCTTTATAGTCTGCATTTGAAGGTCTGTTCCTGATAACGATGCTTATCTAAATGCTGAAAATATATTTCTCTGTGTTTGTATAAATTTGAAATGTTAAAAAAAATAGATATGAAAATAATTCCATTTTCAGCGTATATATTGAAGGTATTATGTATCTTTTTGGTAAACTAATAAAATTCAGTAACTCGATATTTGTTGCTTTTGACTTTCACCAATTAATTTATTTTCTAGTTATAGGAGAGCGTCTAAACGTACTTGTGAATTACTCACAGTAAGCACTGTTGTGTCTCTACACTACTCCAGGTCACCGAGATCCACTAAGTTAAAGATAAAACCTTTATTGGCTCATAACACTAATATGACTGAATATTTACAATTTAATGATACATATATATACATAAAAATAATTAACATACAAACAAACAAACACTATGCAAAACCTTATTTGCATATCTCGACAATTTATCTAAAACATAACTATTGTTATGCAAAACACCACATCTTCTCACCCCCAATTTGTTACACAATCTTTTAAGTATTCGGGGAGTCTCCGGTTTCTTATTGGTTTACTTGGCCCAGGTGTTTCCTCCAGCCTTGGTGGGTCCCTCCTGATCGGCATAGTATCCAGGAAGCTCCTGTTGTCCGCATTGGAAGATGGTCTCGGGCACCGAGGCAAAAAGTGGGAAGTCCACGCCGGGGTTGCCGTACACGCTCAGCCCGTCACCCTCACTGTACATGTCCTCCCCACCGTTCATGTAATCCGCGCCCATTCTATTAGCTCCGCTCATCATTCCATTGGCGTATTTGCCTCCGTTTCCATTCATCATTGCAGCCATTCCATTACCATTCATATAAGCAGCCATTCCATTGCCGTTTCCATTCATAGCCGCGGCCATTCCATTGCCATTACCGTACTTAGCTCCATTGCCATTGCAGTTCATCGCAGCGGCCATACCATTTTTATTCATTACCTCATTGATTTGACATACACTGTCGCCATAATTCATCCATTCAAGACCAATTCCAATCTGGTCAAACGCCTCCCTTCCAATCAGATTTGGGCCCGGACCTTCGATCACAAGCAATTCCATTGTGATACTTCTTTTGTTCACTTTTACGTCGGCTTTTATTTTACCCAGAATGGATAACCTCTGTCTGTTCCATTGCACCAACTTGGTAGAATCCTTCTCTATTCTAGGCCTTTCTGACTTCACCCAAGTTTCTATATACGTCTTCTCAGAAATAATATTTTTTCTTGTTCCTGAGTCAATGAGCATATTCATATCTCGACCGCTAGTCCGTACTTTTACCATATAATTCCGCATGTTACTTGTGTCCTTCACTTGATTTATATTAAAAAGGCCATTAGTTGCCTCCGCCTCTTCATCTATCGAGCAATTATTACGATCGCTCCTCCAGTTCCCGTTCTTACAGACCCTAGATATATGCCCTAACTTCTGGCATTTAAAACATCTTTTATCTTTAAAGAAACATTGCTCTTCTCTGTGATTTGTGTATCCACAGCGGAAACATTTAAAAATCATCTTCTCATCCCTCAGTCTCACTTTAACAGCTCTTCCCATTACATTCATTTCTTCCTGAGGTTTTCCATCTTTAATTTCTGCAACGTTCTTTACCGCAGCCTCATGTGCCAATGCCATATCTTGAGCCACTTTAAATGTTAGCATACTGTTCATTAACATCATTGATTGTATCTCTCCGTTTAGAAAACCGCATACCAGGGCATCACGCAACCTATCCTCCAAATCAGGGAATTCACACTTCTCGGCAATTTTCTTTAGAGCTGTTATAAATTCAGATATTGTTTCATTTGGCATTTGAAGCCTTTTCGCAAATTTAAAACGCTGCACTATTATATTTGACGTCGGATCAAAGTATTTTTTATCCCTGCTACTATCTCCTCCCATTCTGTTTCCAATGGATTCTTGGGAGAGGTCAACGTCCGTATTATATTATACGTTTCTCTTCCGCATAGCGAGAAAAATGTTGCCTTCTTTTTAACGATCTTTACTATATCATTCGCTATGCAATAGGATTCAAAGCGTTCTAAATAACTTGAGATTTCATTTCCATTGTTTGGGTTGAACTGTTCAATATTCATCATTGTTCGCTTACTTTTCCTTCGTCGCCACTGTTGTGTCTCTACACTACTCCAGGTCACCGAGATCCACTAAGTTAAAGATAAAACCTTTATTGGCTCATAACACTAATATGACTGAATATTTACAATTTAATGATACATATATATACATAAAAATAATTAACATACAAACAAACAAACACTATGCAAAACCTTATTTGCATATCTCGACAATTTATCTAAAACATAACTATTGTTATGCAAAACACCACAAGCACAATGAAAATTTGATTGTATCGACAAAAAAGCTATGTAAGCAACAGACAGCTGGAGTGGTTTAGACACTTCCTGAAATACCCTCATTCTTCAATCGGTTTTCCCTAGCGAAGGCGCAAGGGGAGCAGAAGCCCCGAAATTCAACTACAACTCAACAGCCATCACGATGCTCAGCTATATCCTCACTCCCTGAATCACACATCCTAGAAATAAGGCTCCCAGGGTGCTTGTGTCCGCGAAGGCGCCGCGTGTAAGGTGACAGTAACTGTGTCGCGAGGTGATTTGGGGCTGTCAAAGTTGTCCAGATGTAGAGAATGGAAAAGGAAAGGGCAATGTATTCCAACATTTATTCTAGCCATTTATTTAGAGTCCATAAATCTGAGCATTTATTTCGACCCAAATTGATTTATATAATTCACAAAAGTGCGTAAAGGCTTATTTCTCCCAGTTAGTGTTGATGTGGTTCTTTATACTGAAGTTCGGCTCCTTGACAGATCACCTGTACTGAATCTCCCACATGACGACGTGACTGAATGTCTCCCATTCTTTACGTCTTATGACCGAGAACCGTGAGGATTTATTTAACAAAGGCAACACAACAATCCATCAAGCAGATTTGTGCACGTCAGAGTTCTAATCGGCAGAATGGCCGCGTTAGTTATCACTCTATGGCGCAATAAATTCTTCCTCCTCCTACCTGAAACAATAAATATTTTTATTCCTAAACCCTTTAAATGTATTTGTAAAATTTGTAGACGCTATATATATATATATTCAATCAAATACCTTCACTTTATTACTCTTATACGCCATTAAATAATTGAGTATATGCTTGCGTTTTAAATTATAAGTTCGTTTAGAATGGGCATAATATAGATATATTAATGTGTGATATCGCATTTAAGAGCCGTTCTGATTTTTCCATGACATGTAACCATTTGAACTTGGTAAGTAAACGCGCGGTTGAATTTAAAATAAAGGCATCTTGGGTATAACTACAAGTTGCGCGATCACTAAGAATTTAATAATGAACTGAGTACCCATCCGAAGTAATGAGCTGGGACATCAAATACTCCTAATTGCATAAGGTGTATTGCGTCGCACATTGTAGCTCGATACACAAACTCGCCCTCCTTGAATAATCCTCAGGGTTTGTGGCCCGAGGTTAATGACCTCCTATTGAAGTGTTCCAAATGAGGTCCATTAATTCCTCCTTCCTTAATATGGGAACACAATATCATTATTGTAACGGCCGGAGAATTAGCTTGGTTAATTAAACTTCAGGCATTAGCACGTACTCTGTGTAGAAAAGAAACTACCCGTGTGCTTACTGCGAATTATTAATTACATATAATGTGAATAATGCTATATTTTGTATTGTAAATAGTATTACGCTTATAATTGAAACTCCACATTGTAGGCACATACAAATCTGTTCACAGTATGTGTACTAGCAAGTAAAGGCTTCAAGTAGAAATTGTCACATTTATATAGAGGCGACAAATGTCTCACTTTTCGCTTAATTGTTCATTTATTACAATATATTTTATTCGGTAAATATTCACTTCATTCTTTATTCATATATAACGCGCCATCTATACATAAGGAATGAAGATACTTTAAGAAAGAATGTTTTTAACACAACACAAACTTTTTTACTACTCTTCTTACTGCGATGAAAAAATATTAGAAGGGTTGGTCATTAGTGGTGAACCTCCCAGCGGTTTTCGCCAATTTAATCTACCAGACCGCCTATTAGAGATCCAATAATGTATTGGACGATTCTGCTTATATATTACGCTGGAAAGTAAAAATATTTGCGGATAAGCATTGTTCGTTGCAATATTTATAGGTATTTATAATTTCCAAAAAGCTTATGTCCACAGTTTGCTTGAATACTATTTCTAAAATTTCACACTTTAATGTAGCATATATAATCAGAATCTACCAATACAGTATTAGAGCTCTAAAAAGCCGTCTGATAGATTAAATTGGCGAAACCGCTGGGAGGGATTTCCACTAATGAGCCAAACGCTCCCAATATTTTTTCATCGAATTAAGGAAAGCAGAAGTTTGTTTTAATGGTAAAAGAAACATTCGTGCTTTAATGGTGCCATTTCTTGTATATAGAGAGCGCGTTATTTTGCTTTATAATTAAATTATCTTTTATGATATATTAGCGTGCCATCTGTTATGAAAATTCGAAACTATTATAGACGCGTATGATTCTTTTTAAAATAAAACAATTTCTACTGCCCTTACAGAAATGGAAGCATTAATGGGAGAGCCTGGCTCATCAGTGGTGAACCCACTGCAGTCGATGGCCAAACGGATTTTCCTTTGTTAAAGAAGATAAGACACACAATGTATTTCAGAAACAGAAGCTAAAAAAAAAACGAAGAAAATAAGGTGGATCTTAAACTCTGGGTGATTTGAGCTGTGCACAAGGTTTGACTGGAAGTTGGCGAAAAGTCATAAAGATGAGAGACTCATCAGTGTGAAGTCAGGACTACACTGCTGTCCGCTCTGTGTCAACTCTCTGCTGACCGTGAAACCTCTAACTGAACTGTCCATCTGGTCTGAACCTGAGGGTCATCTTATTTTGGGGGACCAATCAGATGGTGAGATGTCATCGCAAAAAGGTTGACACATTTAGATGGGGACGAAGCATCTAATTTTAGCTTTTCAACCCATCTATTTTCTCACCCAGATTTATTTAACCGACTTACTTCCAGTCTTTGAGAGTTCGCTAAATTTTTATTTTAACTTTTTTCCTTCATTTGGTACAGATTGAAAAGTTAGATTATTTACAATACATTGGAGGTATGGAAGGGGTTTTATGAGGCGGGGACACATTTAAATTAATTGCAAACAATGAGAGAGACGCGGGATGTTTTGCAGGTTAGGGCTAATTTGTAACAAATAGTATAAATAGTAAAATTAGTTTATGGATAAAAATTAAATTTAATGTTTATGGATTAATTGTTTAAACATTTTAGGAGAGGATTTCTCTATATGTTGGTTGATGGAGAGTTGTGTACTCAGATAGTCCACATTGTTTCTATAGTTAGGGTTTGGTGTTTATTTTGTATTTTGGAGTGTAAGGCAGAATTTAGCTGATTCAAAGCTAGGTGCTTATTGCCTACAATTTTTCTTTCATAAAATTCCTGGAATGACATATTTTTTAAAAATTCTGACTGTCGGTCATAAAAAAGGAGCACGGGTTACAATTCATGAACATTACGCCTTAAAAACTACAAGAATTATTTCTTGAAATAATCTAACATCGTTATAATATATTCATTATTTGCACTCACACACAGCGTGCTATCGACGATTTTTTTCTGATGACTGAAATTTTTTAACAACGAATATGCATTTGTTTATATGTAAAAAATTCCAATTACTTAAACGTTGTTAATGCTTCAAACGAATTTCGGCGAAAAATGCCTTAAGAAAATCGCATTTAATGAATGGTATGGTCGCTTTGAAAGTTAGGCAATATAAACTTATTTTTTCCCTAGACTCGGAAGACTATAGAGAAGAAAACAGAACAAACATCAACCAAATTGGCATACAGGAATTTTCGGGGATAACGGGTCATTCGTGAAGAATAGTTGATTCCATTATTTTCACGACAAACTGCGATTGGAAAATAGGTCCGGTATGGTTTGGGTTCCCAACCAACGTCTGGTCCCATGCGGCTGTTGCATTTTTTTAATTTCTTGGCCAAAAGAACAATGTTCCTATACCTATTGAATTCTCATTTTCACCGGAATTTTCCCCTAAAATGTAATTTTCCTAAAGAGTAAATTGTGAAATGTCGCTTAAAAGGAGCCTTTCGTATTACAAGAAGTAATTAATTGAAAAATCTACAAGTTTTGAAAGAATACGGCTAGGAAAATTATTACAAAATTGGAAGGCGAGATGGCATGGGTGTTTAAATGCGGAAGGGGATTATTTCGAAGATTACTAAATAAAATTTTATTATTTTTTTGCATTACTTTTTATTTAAAAACTCGGAGAATTTAATGGAAGAACCTTGTATGTTGATATGGCGGGGATATATTGTCTTGATGCAGTATTTATGTTCCTTTAGTAGAATTTGAAGAGTTCTAGATATTTCGCTTGTGTCTGATGTCTGTCAATTACTGCAGGTAATTTAGTGTTCTTTGTATTTTTTGTTGGTCTCGTCTTTGTTGTAAGGTGTGTGTGTGTGTTTCTTAGAATAACTGAGAGTGGGACGATGTACATTTAAAATACGTTTTTCTGTTGAAAATTCTGACAAGCGATTTTGTTTAATGAGATAAAGGTATATTATTTTCAGTTATATTTGTGCTGTTATTCAGTCTATTACTTGGGCTATTACTGTGTCTTGTGTGAAGTATTCAGGGAAGCCTTGGGTAATTAAGGCGCTTTTAATTCTGTTTAATTCTGCTTTTCTGGCTACTATAGTGGAGGAGTAAGACCGTTTTATGTATGTTAGTGTTCTCACTACGGACCAAATGAAGTGATGTATATTGGATCGCTTTGGGATTTATTGTGTATAGAGATGTGAAATTTGTTGGATATATTTCTATTGCAATGTCTCTGTATAAAAATTGTGAATGTCCGGATTTTAGAATGGAATAAGTGGAAGCGTTATATATGTCGTTCAGAAAGTTGTTTAAAGTTTCTTGCTATCAATTGAACAGAAATGTTTTACGGACTCTTTGATTATCTCTCACTTTCTTTGCATATGAATTTTAACCAAAATATATATTTCTCATTTAAATGCAATTTAATGAGTTGAATTTTATTATTCATTGTTCAAATTTAATTTCTTGAATAATTGAAACGTATGTATACCTTACGTCATGCACAGCGGTTTGTCCCACGTACTCGCAAATAGATCAACATTTCACTCGATTGTCTCCTCTGATGAAATTGGCCTCTTCCATAAAGACCCGATGCTAAAAGGACTAAATATCGGCCATTACTGGCAGAAAGAAACCAAAAAAAAAAAAATTCTCACGTCTGTTCTTCCAAGAGGACAACAGTCTGCGATTTCCAATCCCATCAACAGACTGATCGAGACATTACAGAGTGGTTTTGCCACTGGACGCCAATTATCGCGCCTAATCCGCCAGCCATGACCATATTATTGACTGCATAGTCGCCCCCATTGATGCGATCTACTCATCTCCCGCAACACGATCAAAAAGCTCAAGATTCACAGACGACGCATTAATATGATTGTGAGAGGTTAAAAAAAAAACAAGACATTACGGAAATAATTGGAAAATGTATAATGTTTTTGAGAGCCCAATTTATAGATTATATAAAATATTTAGTGATATTCAAAACAACATTAGATATAAACGCTATATATGATCTCTTGTCAAGCTGCCCAATGCCTAAATCTGTGGTTATGATAGTTTTAGTGTTCGGGGGAAAGATGAGATGGATCTATACTAATCTATTTTCCTCAAATTTATCGGCTTGAAGAAAATGTTGGACAAAGCAGAGCAATCAATAAAATATATGTTTTCCCTCAGAGAAACTTCTCAAGTTAGGAGCGATGGATCTTCCACAAGGCAAAACTAATTACGAGAGATCCCAATTAAGATTGAAGATAAACGGAAGGCAATTGCTGGGGAATTAGGATTTCCTAAAGAGCGGAGCTCTGGAATTGCGGTAGAGAGATAAGAGTTTCATATTTTAAAAATCCGCATTTAGAAACAATTTGCTTCATTAAGTCGCCGCAGTCAATGAAGGCAAATATGTAAATTCTATATAAATATAGGTGTATCGTTAATATTGTGGAGCTTAAATGACGGACATTGGTTTGCGCTGACATCTCAACCTATGTATAAATAAGCGCTGTTTCTTTACAGTTAATATATTTAAGTGAACTGTGCGCTTATATAAATAAGCAGAAGGTACTAACGTACTCATGAGCATCAGACATTAGGTTCCTTCTAAGGAAAGCTTGTCACAAGTTTAATTGAATAAAAATATTTTCTCCTTACTCTTCTTTATCGTTTGTACTAATGTACTATTTAGTGATACTTGCGCATTCCAAGTAATTTCGACCGTCCCTGCGTAAATAAGAAAACATTGGAAGAACCAGACTCCTCGGTGGTTAACTAGTTCAGAGGTTGGGCCAGTTTAACATTCTTGGTGAACGTCTAATGGATTAAACTTACGAAAGCGCTGAATAGTGTATAAGTTTCAGCGTTATTTTTGAAAAGTTCAAAATCTTTCGAAAGCCCATTTTATTTTTTCACGTTTAATAGCATTTTATGCATTAAAACTATATTTATTTATTTTATTTAACAGTTGAGAGAGACACGCCATATCCACAATTTGGATAATTGCGTGTATATTTTAAAATATATACAATTAATACAATTGAACATTGGAAATCATCAAAATTAAACGTTCGATGTCAAATCTTACATACAGCAATTATAAGTAGTAGCCTGAAATATGTACAGTCAACACTTTCGCCTCAAAATATACATCCTGCAGAATCTATTAAACTTGATGTATTGGTCTTTATTGCAAGCAGCTTGTTTTGTATTAGTCAGGTAAAGTTGGTTTTCTTCCCTTATAGATCAGAAGTTAATGGACAGTTTATCAGAAGGTGTTCAGGGGTTTGTTGTTCGTTTCCACAAGTTATGTTCAACATTATTCATTACGTTTTATTTAGAAAGAGGCAGCATTTATAAAAATATTAAATAAACGTTATCTTGGATCAATCGTTTTTTTTTAAATTATTATTTCATTATTTCGACGAGACTTCTTCTTCAGGGATTCAAACTCCTTGTAATCTAATCATCCACGTGATGCGCAAGAAGTATTGTTTTAGATAAACTTGGTTGGTGTGACCAAACCATTTAAATGAATCATCTTTTTACAAAAATAAAATGCTATATATATATTATATTTGAAAATAGAGCAATCCATAAATAAATCTTTAATTAAAAAAGCATATATTGGATCAAAATATCATATGATATTTTGATACAATATATGCTTTTTAATTAAATATATTATATTTTACCACTATTTTTTTAGCTCTAGGTATGATTGTGGTATGTCTATTTTTTTAATGAATGCTATTTTTGTCTTCTCTAGATGTCCAGTTCTCCAGAAATATTCCTGTGTGGTATTTATCCTGTACGTTTCTGTGTGTGTGTTAAACTATTGAAATTTTATATACATATATTTTTGTTGATTCCTATTTTTAAAATGCCCCAGAATATGATATTTAATATTTAGAAAATATCACCAAAAAGGTTGTTAATATTGCAACAAAGGATTTACGCCCAGCTTCTGCACTTGTCTGACGTAATCATGGAGCCAACTTTTTATTGATATATAATGATTATATATTGATATATTTGTGAAAGTTTTATTTTTTTCATTATATGAATACATTTTTAAAAATATATTTCATCAAATCTATCGTTTTACCTACTGAATAGGGAGTGGTATCTCCCTTTTCATCAGCACACACGAGATATTCACATTTGCCTCTCATAAAGTATTAATAATTGAAATAAATTTCAGTCCCTTCGCCTTTTATAGCACTGTGTGGCGCTCATCAAGGTGAAATGCACCATAACTTTTATAATACATCGTTAAATGCAACTTAGAAAACGCAAATACCAGCCGCACATGTCAAGCTATAGATACCCCGGATCAAATATAGAATCACAGAGTAATAACACCGAATCAGTATTCTGAGAGATTGGAGCTGTTATCAGAAAGTTACAAAGGTAATGCTGGTCTTGGTACCTTGTCAAATCTTCGAGTAAAGTTGCTCTTTTATTTCGATATGAATTTTTCTCGCGTCTATACTGCGATGACAATAGAAGCTACATTGGATATATAAAACAGCTACGAATATGTTACACTTCGCGATAGGCAAAGTGGTAAATATTTAGAATAAAACTAGAGAGCTAGAAAAAAAAATTATATATATAGGTTTATCAAGCCATAGTGTGCTTCATACTTGAAGAATACAAAGTGTCTAGAACTAGGCAAACCTGGGACCGGGAAGCAACACTAAGGTTTATTTCGTCATTACAAAGGGAGGAGGTAAATGATGGGTTTTTCCACAGAGAGGATTTATTCCGCTATTGCTCTTCCCTACAGGGTAATAACAATTAATGAGTGGCCATATTGGTTGGGAATGCGTAGGAATTGATTGTGATATGTTTGATGTTTAACTAGTTTGAAACTATAAATAGAGCTGTAGTTAAATTAGTCAGGTAAATAATGTTTGATAAGTTCAATCCGATCATTCTATACCAATCGACATATTTGGGGGAGGTGAAAGAGCAATGCGCTTGTGTCAATGAAGTGTATTAGAGGTAGTTCGTCTGGGGAGATTCAGTGGATATTAGAAAATGTTATATTTCCTTATATCTCTAGTCCTATATTCTGCTGCTTTCGATATTGCTTAGTGACTAATGGTGAAATTATATTATGTGTGTCGAAATTTGACGGTCTTTCAGAATGTACTCAAAGAATTGCCATAAAAAAGCCATAAAATATTATTTGAATCATATTGATGATATATGAGAAATATTAAAAATATATTCTACGAGTCTATTTAGCTGTTCATTTTCATAATCCAAGAAATATTTGGTGGAGCTATGAAAACCTGGTAGAAATGGCTCATTACCATATTGTTCGCTCTTAGTTAACACTTTGGATCGTTTTGAAAAACGAAGGTCTGAGAGCTCGCAGTCATTTCAATTTAAAAAACATATTTTTATGAAATATATCTCGTTTAACACTATTTTATGATAATTATCTAATGTAGAGGTTTTAATTCCTTAAAATGAGTTCCTCCAAGAGGACCAAGGCTCCAGATATGTGTGGACTACAAGTTTAATACCAGTCATACGTCAATATACTTCGTGGAGGAACTCTGATGGGCAAGATGGGCTAATAATTTGCGCTTCTTAGATTAACCAAAAATGCACAGCAGCACACACACACACTCTATAGCAATTAACATATTTTACACTTTCGAGCACTAAATGGGCTTAGGAATTTAGGTGATTAATTGGAGACTGGAATTTAGGTAATTAGGCGTATTGTTCTAATTGACTTACCGGATCCATCCCAAATAGAAAGCATATAAAAAATAAATTAATTCAACTACGTCGAGCCGAGGTTTGAGAGAATTATCCTTACAGAACAGTGTTTCAGGGAACCTTTCCATATTTGATGGTAAATTAAAAAAATATATTATAGTGTTCGAATTAAGGAGATAATTTATTTTTAAACCACTTTAAAAATATTTCCAAGAGTGACAAATTTGTCTAAAAAATCAAATTGGTAGTGGTAACACTTATTCCAAGCACGCCATTATAAATAATGGTAGGTAGTAAGCTCTGGTTTTACTGTAAGTGCACAACATGTTTACACATGTTGAAAGCAAATCGAATTTTGCGCTTACAAAGTGCCAGAAGCTCGTTTAGTTACTTTCACTCATTGGTGGGGTTGTTCTTTTGTAAGAAAATCGGTCGGGAGCCATTGAGGCAATTTTTAAAGGAAAAATTACCCAATGTGAGATCCATTCCCGGGCCGTGTCAGTCTAAAATCTACGGTTAATACCAGGGAATTTTTTTGCGTTCTTCGCTCCTGGACCCTGGGTTATAAATATTTCCCTCCTCAGTTAATACCGAGTAGTTGGCGTTCTGCGCTCCTGGAACTTGAGTTATAAATATCTCCCTCCTCAGTTAATACCGGGTAGTTGGTGTTCTGCGCTCCTGGAACCAGGGTTATAAATATCTCCCTTCTCAGTTAATACCGGGTAGTTGGTGTTCTGCGCTCCTGGAACCTGGGTTATAAATATCTCCCTCCTCAGTTAATTCCGAGTAGTTGGTGTTCTGCGCTCCTGGAACCTGGGTTATAAATATCTCCCTCCTCAGTTAATACCGGGTAGTTGGTGTTCTGCGCTCCTGGAACCTGGGTTATAAATATCTCCCTCCTCAGTTAATACCGGGTAGTTGGTGTTCTGCGCTCCTGGAACCTGGGTTATAAATATCTCCCTCCTCAGTTAATACCGGGTAGTTGGTGTTCTGCGCTCCTGGAACCTGGGTTATAAATATCTCCCTCCTCAGTTAATACCGGGTAGTTGGCGTTCTGCGCTCCTGGAACTTGAGTTATTAATATCTCCCTCCTCAGTTAATACCGGGTAGTTGGCGTTCTGCGCTCCTGGAACTTGAGTTATTAATATCTCCCTCCTCAGTTAATACCGGGTAGTTGGTGTTCTGCGCTCCTGGAACTTGAGTTATAAATATCTCCCTCCTCAGTTAATACCGGGTAGTTGGTGTTCTGCGCTCCTGGAACCTGGGTTATAAATATCTCCCTCCTCAGTTAATACCGGGTAGTTGGTGTTCTGCGCTCCTGGAACCTGGGTTATAAATATCTCCCTCCTCAGTTAATACCGGGTAGTTGGTGTTCTGCGCTCCTGGAACCTGGGTTATAAATATCTCCCTCCTCAGTTAATACCGGGTAGTTGGTGTTCTGCGCTCCTGGAACTTGAATTATAAATATCTCCCTCCTCAGTTAATACCGGGTAGTTGGCGTTCTGCGCTCCTGGAACCTGGGTTATAAATATCTCCCTCCTCAGTTAATACCGGGTAGTTGGCGTTCTGCGCTCCTGAAACCTGGGTTATAAATATCTCCCTCCTCAGTTAATACCGGATAGTTGGCGTTCTGCGCTCCTGGAACCTGGGTTATAAATATCTCCCTCCTCAGTTAATACCGGGTAGTTGGCGTTCTGCGCTCCTGGAACCTGGGTTATAAATATCTCCCTCCTCAGTTAATACCGGGTAGTTGGCGTTCTGCGCTCCTGGAACCTGGGTTATAAATACCTCTCTCGACGGTTTGTGTATACCACTCCAGAGGGTTTGTTGCAGAAATGTTTTTAAAAAAATGCTATCAGATATTGGCAAAATCTCCTCTGAGATTCGGAAAAACCCCAATTTACAAATCAATATGAAGTATCCCCATTCAACTAATACCTCTGTTTCAATAGCTCGTATCTAAAGAAATTCATAAGAAAGGCGTCTTTCAGCAATTCCCCAAAAATAAGTTCAATACAAGAAACCCCATAATAAAAAAAGAAATTGTATTAATTATCCAACTCTAATATTAATAATGCCACATATTCCTTATAATGTAAAGAATACAATATCAGACATTAAAACATTTAAATATCGGAATATAAACGAAATATAGACAGCCAAGCCACCTTATCAGGACCAAAAACCCATTACTGCGACATCACAAATAAACAACAGAGGCTTATAATGGAATCAATCATATCAAGGAAATACAATGGTATTAACAGAAGATCTCCCGGATATTTACAATATACCTTCCCTGAGCCCACGTTAAAGCCTCCAAATAAAGAAATCCCCTCTGAAGATCTACAGTAAAAACCAAAAACAATATTCATGACAACTACAGTTTATTCTCAATAGTATTTCTTCCATAGTTATATTCAATTCATAACTATATATATATAAAGTTATATTATATGCCTTATTTTTTTAACCGCCATTTGTATATTTTTAAAAATTATTAAATACGAAAATATATTTTTCTCTTTCACATATTTATGAAATTATATAAAATAGTATCTAATTATATATTCGTGTGTTCTATGGACGATTTGTTGCATCTCCTGGCTTTCATGCCTGAGAAAGAAAGAGATTTGAATTAAAACCTATCCCTAAAGAAGCTTAATGTTTACACTACAATATTGATTTAAGAAATTATTTATATTATAGAAACGAGTGGTCTATGAATCGGAATATAACCTGACTTCGCTATAAACCTTTCACCAGAAGAATCTTATTTCTGACCATCAAACACGATGCAGCAATATCACTATTTTCTAGTTGAAGAAAAATAAATTTAGCCCAGCACCTGTGTAATTTGAAATGTTCCTAGGTTTAAAATGTGGCAAAAAAACCTTCCAGACATAACTCGATATATTAAAATTGATATATTAAAAAAAAAGTTCGTCTCTCCCGTCAAAATAGATGTTAAAACTGAGCGCCGTCTATTGACCGTCTCCGCAAACTAGAGGACTCAGGTCGGTGACAACACCAGCCAAACACCTCTTTGAAAGATTGTGAAGATTCCATTTGATCCTTTATTAATATACTATATATACTGTAGATAATATGCGGAGGGCAAATTTTTCCCCTGTAATCCTGAATAAATTCTCCACAGGGGATTCTGTCTTTTATGAAGACCACATTCCCGGCAGAGACCAGTGGATCAAATGTTTTGGCGGTTGAGCAGGAGGCATGTCTTGGGCTGAAGTCGCCGGGGTAGAGTTTCCGTCAAGGCACTATGGCGGCCTGCTCCAGCCTGGTCTAGCTTTCAGGTCTTCTTTACCTAAGTACTTTTCTCATCCGTGAAATATATAGAAATGTATTCAATAATTTGGGATATATTTATAGTACTTAATAATATATACAAGGATAAAAACACAAAATGTATAATTTGAATACAATTGTGCATCTTAATTTATTTTTTATTTGAACAAATTAATTAAACTTTTACTTTATAATTTGTGTATTCTTTAAAACACTTTCGTTATAATTTAAAATATTCATACTGAATATACGTATATATATAAAGAAAGTTCTCGGCTCCGCAACCCGGGTTATCACTTTATCCAGAAAGTAATTTAGAATTTTGCGATTGGTCAATTTCAGAAGAATATATTCTTTAAAATATTTGGAAAAATTTTCTCCCCGACCGCATTGGCTGTGACATTTTTAAAATTTAGGAAGGTTTATGTGGTGATAGAATTATAAATGAATAAGATTTAAAATATAAAAAAGATATCAAATTAAAATTTAATATACTCTCTATTATATCCATCCCAATAGCTTTTTAAATTATAAGTTGGGGGCTCTCATTCCCATATATAATTTAAATGAAGATAAATGAAGCAAGGAATGTGTTTAGAAAGTCTATTAATTGGGGGAAAGCTCGCTTTGACAATTCACTTTTTTAAATAGAAAACTAATTTGTAAAACTAAAGAAGCAGAAATAACAAGGTTTTAAATTTAAAAAAAATTCCATTTGAATTTATTTAGATCTAAATCAAAACTTAATTTTCTTTTTCTCTTAAACAAAATTAAGAAATACTTAGAATTCACGTTAAAAAAAAACTTTTGTGATTGTAAAAGAATTCTTATTTGCTAAACCAGATCCTAATGACGAGGGAATCGATTGTCCGGCGGCTTGGAGCCTCAAGTTGCCCAATGGATTGATTCTATTGGATAATATCTGGCAGGGCTGTATAGGCTTGTATATTTCAATGTATTTTATTATTTATAAATTCTGTTATTCAATTTGTTATTTCATCGAATATTTAAAGGATTTTCGCAATATATTTTAAGAAAAACAGGGTTTCATAACGTGTGAAATTATTTATTCTGCTTCTTTCTTCCACATAATACCACCGAGAGACAAATTCGTCATGGAGCTCGTGAAATGCTACAAATGCCGTGTTGTGACATCTCAACATTTTGTGCTAGGCGACGAGTATGGGAGCTCTAGGGAATTTTGTGAAGCTTGAGTAGTACAATTCACCTAGTTTTAATTTGTTTAAAATATAATTTATTCAGATGAATATCAAATGTTGTAAAAATCAACATTTAAAGTGCGGACCTTCTTTTTATTTATTTTATCGAAATATACCAATATCCTGTTGAACGGCAATGAGAGTTTAAAAAGCTCTGATATAAAATTAGAAGATTACGCGAAACTATATAATAAAGCCTCTGCCTCGAAATCTTTAATGTACGTGGAATTGGATTCCACCCACGAGACCAAATTGATAACGTGAACACTATCAATATTGGCTAGATCTATGTTCTGGAGCAACAAGCCCAAGTAAGATTCTGTCTTCGACGTCACCAAGGACGAGGCCTTGGTGCTCGTCTCCTTTGCTGAGCTCATGGAACGGTCCAACTTCGTAGACGCCACGACAATTTTGGGCGCGCATAAATCAACGAGAACTTCAATTGCAGAGTGGACTCGAGCATCTGTTGAAATACATAGCCTGATATTTATGTTGAATATTAAAATATTTTTTCTTTAATTTCTTTAAAAGAATTTTAGCATTTAAATTAATATTTTCTTTTATATATGAAATATGATGAAATTATAAACATAAAAAGAAAGATAAAAATAAAACAGAATTTCTCAAGATGACACATTCGGTGAAAAAAACAATTTGAGGTTCAAAGAAAGAAACTTCTCACTAAGAGTCAGGTTACCGGCTGACGTCGGTATCTGCCTGGAAGTTGCACCGCTAGGGCTGCAACGCCGGTATTTGATACCAGCTCTCGTCACATGGTCCATTCCACGCTCTCAAACATCGATTCCGGGTGGTTGGCGTTCTGTGCTCCAGGAATACGGGTTATAAATATCTTTATAATCGAAGAGGCGCGTTATTTTTGCAACAAAAAAGTTCGTTTGTATTAAAAATATATAAATAATCGGTTGCAAATGAGGTTGTAAAAATAAATCAAAATCAGACGCTGCTGTTGAATAGTTCAAAGCCAAGTTATTTGCGAAAGGTTACTTTCAAATAATTACCGCCATACACACACATGCTCGCTCAGCCCAGAGTTTCCCTCTTTAAGCCTTCTTTTATCGCATACTGCTTCTGAAAGGTTGTTTATTGAATAAATTTATGTAAAAACGTCCTTTTTGGAGAATTTTTGGCAATATATTTCTTATGATATATTTCCTCAAAATAATATCTTTACAGCCATACTGCAATGATAAAAATTGTTAGGTGGAAGAGCTTGACTCTATAGTGGTGAACCTTCTCAGAGGTTTCGCAAATTAATCGCCAGACCATTCTGCTATTGTATTGGATCCAGTTCAAAATTAACTTCATCAGGTACCACTCAAAACAAGAAACCCGGGTCATAACATTTACAAAGAATAATGTGTTCAAATCATTCATAGTGTCGTCACGTATTTAAAAGGTTAGTGCCTTGTGGTGTAAGAGGTTCCAGATGTTCTCTTCAAAGTTGGGCTGTTTTTCCTCATTTATTTTGTTCTGACTACATGCGTTTTCTTTCGTTTGCCCACTTGTCTTCATTTTTTTTTTATCAGTTGATAGATAAATTACCTTGGTTTAGAATTCTTATTTTTGTCGTTTCTTGTGCGTAATTTCAAGCTTATTGAAAGTTTATGATTTCAGGTTTTTCTTATTTTTCGTAGAACTTGAATGATTGTCTTATTCTGAATCGTTTATGTTTATAACTTGAGATCCTGAAAAAATTAACGAGGCCCATAATATTTTATTGATGATCTGGTTTTAAAAGACTATCATTTTTTATCGTAATTTATTTATTTATATATATATATATATTTTTTTTTTTTTGGAGTTATGAACTGGTTGGCCATAGGTAAGAATTGGTCTTATAATGAATGTGTAATTTGTTCTTCGTAATGTAAGGATCTTGCTTTTGCTTCCTAGTAGCAGCGGTAGCCTGTGTTGTGCTGCTTTTGTAAGATTTATTCTGTTTCTACGTCTTTTTGGAAGGCAGATGTTTGTCGAGGGTGATTCCTAGGTAGCAGAGGCTGTCTATCCATTTTATTAATTCGTCAGAAAAACCTATTTAGTCTGTAGGTTGTTTTCTTTTGTATCTTCTGTATGAAAAAATGATGGCTTCCATTTTTTGTGAGTTCAGTGCAACCCGCAATTTGTCAACAAAATACTGTAAAACACCAGCCCTATCTGTGTAGATCTGCAAAGTAATAGATATCCTAAACATTTCATCAAAAAGCAATTCTATATACCATAAATTCCAACTAAAAATAATAGACAGCTCTCAACCCTGAACATATTTTGCTCCTTTCCTTACAGCTATGGATGTCGAAGAATAGCCAGAAGTTTAAAAAGCGTAATATAACAATAAGAAGTTAACCCAACCCAAATTTAAGAAGCATCTTCCGTCACCCCGAAACAAAACAGATTTTCATGCAAGAAAATAGAACCATCGTCATTTTAGAATACCATGTAAATTTTGCCAGGCCACACACATCTATATAGGAGAAATCAGCAAACTTTATCAGAAAGAATTAACCAACAAAAATCAGCACTAAAAACACCATAGTCCGACTCGTATATCACGCCTTTAACAATATTTACACTCCTGACTTCGATTATACACATCTATAATATATCAAAATATCAAAGAAAACATTGCTAATTATTTTTAGAAAGCTGCGGAACTCATTAGAAGATAAAAATAGTATTAATAGAAGAATTAAGTTACCAAATAACCAGATTATGATACGAGAGATACGAGTATTATTATTTTCTTTTAGGAAACTGATGGCTTTTCTTTCCTCATGATTTATACCTTCAGACAAAGGTAAAAACACAGTGATAATGGATATAGCAGACTATGACAGCAAAATACAGCAATTACTTCAAGACAAAGAAATATACGAACTGTTAACTATTAATCCTCTACAGAATATCATAAAAGATTTCAACAGAAATTTGAATAGAATAAAACGCACGCACAAATTAGATAACAAAGTTGTTAAAAAATCAGAGCATCAAAACGTGATCTACCAATATTCTATGGTTTACCGAAAATTCATAAACCCAATAACCCACTTCGTCCTATAGTCTCTTACATCGGTTCACCAATCTATCCGTTAGCTAAATATCTCTCAACAATAATATCGCCGTTTCAGAAATTTCTCCCCCACACCGTTCAGAACGCCACATCAGTGGTAGAGGTTATGCAAGGAATAGCGATACCCCAAAATTACCACAAGGTTTCATTTGATGTTGAATCTTTATACACGTCTATCCCACATAAAGAAGCCATTAGTGAAATTTCAAAATTTATAGACACCAATCCACAACTTAATTTAACAATTTCCAAAGAAGCACTTGAAGACTTACTCGATCTATGTTTATCCTTCAGTTATTTCAGTTACAAAAACCAGTATTTGAACAGATTAAAGGCCTTCTAATGGGCAATCCAATTTCTTCTGCCCTCGCCAATATTTATATGAATCATATTGACAATATTATCATTGCAACCAAACATCTCAAAATAATAGCCTGGAAACGATATATTGATGACATCATTTGCATCAGTAAAAATAGCAACCTCGACAATATTCTAACCTTCCTCAACAGTGTAAAGCAATTTTTAACTTTACATACGAAATTGAAAATAACAGCTCTTTAGCATTCTTAGACATCAAGCTTACCAGAATAAATAGCAAAATAGAAACCAGTATATATAGAAAACCAACGCATACAGGCAAATATCTCAATTTTAATTCATTTGGCCCCATTAATATACTTATATATTTGCCTTATTCTGTCTGTTTGTCTGAAGCTCACGGATAGAATGCGCGCCCATTGGCTGCCAGCAAACACGTGACCTCCCTGCCCGCCCCCCTCTAGACAACCCTGTTATCAGCTGTGTGATACATACACCTGTCTATAGCGGCCATTCTAGACAACCCTGTTATCAGCAGTGTGTTACATCCACCTGTCTTTACAGACCACCCTGTCTATAGCGGTCACCTTAGAAAACCCTGTTATCAGCTGTGTGATACATACACCTGTCAATACAGACCACCCTGTCTATAGCGACCACTCTAGACAACCCTGTTAACAGCTGTGTGATACATCCACCTGTCTATACAGACCACCCTGTCTACAGCGGCCACTCTAGTCATCCCTATTATCAGCTGTGTGATACATCCACCTGTCTACACAGACCACCCTGTCTATAGCGGCCACTCTGGGCAACCCTGTTATCAGCTGTGTGATACATCCACCTGTCTACACAGACCACCCTGTCTATAGCGGCCACTCTGGGCAACCCTGTTATCAGCTGTGTGATACATCCACCTGTCTATACAGACCACCCTGTCTATAGCGACCACTCTAGACAACCCTGTTATCAGCTGTGTGATACATCCACCTGTCTATACAGACCACCCTGTCAATAGCGACCACCACCCTGTCTATAGCGACCACTCTGGGCAACCCTGTTATCAGCTGTGTGATACATCCACCTGTCTATACAGACCACCCTGTCTATAGCGACCACTCTAGACAACCCTGTTATCAGCTGTGTGATACATCCACCTGTCTATACAGACCACCCTGTCAATAGCGACCACCACCCTGTCTATAGCGACCACTCTAGACAACCCTGTTATCAGCTGTGTGATACATCCACCTGTCTATACAGACCGCCCTGTCAATAGCAACCACCACCCTGTCTATAGCGACCACTCTAGACAACCCTGTTATCAGCTGTGTGATACATCCACCTGTCTTTACAGACCACCCTGTCTATAGCGGACACTCTAGGCAACCCTGTTATCAGCTGTGTGATACATCCACCTGTCTACACAGACCACCCTGTCTATAGCGACCACTCTAGACAACCCTGTTATCAGCTGCGTGATGCATCCACCTGTCTATACAGACCACCCTGTCTATAGCGACCACTCTAGACAACCCTGTTATCAGCTGTGTGATACATCCACCTGTCTATACAGACCACCCTGTCTATAGCGACCACTCTAGACAACCCTGTTATCAGCTGTGTGATACATCCACCTGTCTATACAGACCACCCTGTCAATAGCGACCACCACCCTGTCTATAGCGACCACTCTAGACAACCCTGTTATCAGCTGTGTGATACATCCACCTGTCTATACAGTCCACCCTGTCTATAGCGACCACTCTAGACAACCCTGTTATCAGCTGTGTGATACATCCACCTGTCTATACAGACCACCCTGTCAATAGCGACCACCCAAGACAACGTTTTTAAAATATATTCGCACTCGGGTAAACCCCGGGCGTTGCCCGGGCCATTCGTCTAGTGTTCAATATTCTTCAAAATACATTCCTCCTGCATCAATACACTTGCGGAGACGCGTTTGCCACGCTTGAAAGGCACCCTGAAACTCCTCGACAGGAATGCTTCTCAGGAACGTTGTAACATGGTGTTGGATGTGTGTTTTCCACGGTTTCCCAATGTTTTCCTTTCATCTCTCTCTTGAGTCTAGGAAACAAAAAGAAGTCACATGGAGCTAAGTCGGGACTGTAAGGGGGGTGAGAGGGATCACCGAGGTGTTGCTCCGGGCCAGGAAGTTGGTAATGATGAAGGCTGTGTGGCTGGTGGCATTGTCATGGTGGAGCTTGACCGTGTCTTTAATGTCAGTCCTCACGCGTGCGACCCGGCGTTTTAATCTCCTGAGCACCTCCTGGTAAAAGGCTGAGTTTACAGTTTGTCCCTGCGGGACAAACTCACAATGGACTATTCCTCGGATGTCAAAGAAGACAATGATCATCGTTTTGATGCGCGACTTGCTCATTCGCGCTTTCTTGGGGCGTGGGGATGACTTTGTGTGCCATGCACAGCTCTGCCTTTTCGACTCTGGGTCGTATTCAAACATCCAGGATTCGTCTCCGGTTACTACAGAGTTCAGAAAGTCCGGTTCATTTTGAATCAAATCCAACAATTCTTGACAGCGCAAAACTCTAAGTTCTTCTGGTCTTGCGTCAACACTTTCGGCACAAGCTTCGCACAGACCTTACGCATTTGCAGATCCTCGGTCACTATCCCATGTACCACAAATGTGGACATGTGTAATGTGTCAGCAATTTTCTGGATGCTTAATCGACGGTCGGTGCGCAAAACTTCGAGCACACGATCCACGTTCTCGTCAGTTCTGGCCGTTGTTGGGCGTCCTGAACGAGGTTCGTCGGCGACCTCCTCCCGGCCCTGCTTGAACGCCTTGTGCCACTTCCCAGACTGTGATCTTGAAATGCAATCGTCCTTGAAGGCTTTTTGCAGCATCTGGAATGTTTCGGTTGCATTTTCTCCAAGCCTCACGCAAAACTTTATGGCGTATCGTTGTTCAAGCGAACGCTCCATCGCGCTATGTTACATAAGTTGAAAACACACTTCAAGCGGAGGCATGTATCTCCCCTCACACTGCTCGAACTCAACTGACGACCGGATGGATTGAAAGGGCATATCCCTCCACCACATTTCCCACAGTTTTACCGTGCTAACATCTATCGTCGCATCACAATAACATTAAGCTCATTACTTTCATAATGGACCCTGTAGTATATCGCATTCCATGCAAATCATGCCCAGCAACCTACATAGGAGAAACAGGTAAAACTCTTGAAGAAAGAGTAAATCAACACAAAACAGCTTTTAAAAATCATAGCCCATTATCACTTCTAGTAGATCACGCACTCAAACAGGACCATATACCAAATTTTGAAAATACAGATATTATATACAACAACATTCAAGATAAGCACTCAAGACTATTTTTAGAAAGCTGGACCTCAATGAAAGATACCAACAGTATTAATAGAAAAATTGACATCCCTCCGTTATATTTACAGTTCAAATCGATTTAAAATTCTTTTCTTATTCTTATATTTATTATGAATCATGTATATAGTCTATTATTATTGATACTTGTGTGTATATATTTAGATTTTAGCCCCAGAGTTGTAAATATTTTATATATCGTCGCGTAAAGGCATCGCGTGATCATCCGAAGCAGTTTAAAAGCAAGAAATTAATTAATAATTTCATATGGATTGCTCAATATCTATATACAGTATTGATGTATATAGTTGTTCATTTGTTTTAAATAAATATTAAATTGATGTATATAGTTATTCATTTGTTTTAAATAAATATCAAATTGATGTATATATTTGTTTAGTTATTTTGCATATTTTTCATCTGTGAATTAATCTTATAATTTGGTCTGTGAAAATAAAAATATTGGACCAGTGACCAAAACAAAATGTAAATAGATCGCTTAATGTTATATAGTTAGTATAGAGAATGGTTAGGCAGGATATATATTTAAATGTTATGCTTGTGTAATTTTAATCTTAATTAAATAAAAAATTATAAATTTAAATGTGTTATAAATCTTAAATACCAAGCATTAAAACAACTGGCGACGAGGAAAAGCAAATTTTGTAAAGAAAAAAGAATTTAAATAGTGAAAAGAAATTATATTTTAAAAATGTCTTCAAGTATGTTTGAAAGATTTGACGAAAATCTAGAGAATGTTGAGAATTATATTTATCGCTTGAAGCAATTCATGCTAATTTCTAAAACAAAAGAAGACTTTAAGACGCCATTTCTGATATCATGCATCGGGCCTAAATATTTTGGAATCTTGCGAAATTTGGTTTTTCCGGAGGAAGTTGATCAAGTTCCCTTTGATAATTTATGCAAGATCTTATTGAAACATTTCAATCCTAAGACCAATATAATATATGAAAGATTCATATTCCAGAAAATGGATCAAAAATCAGGCGAAACAATATCTAAATATATAATACGCCTAAAAGAACAGGCTCAAAGGTGTAACTTTGGAGATTTTCTGCAGGAATCACTAAGAGACAGATTTGTGGCGGGCATCATTGACACACCGACCCAAAAGAAGCTACTACAGGAGGAAGGATTGACTTTTGAGGGAGCATTAGACATCGCTCTGTCTGCGGAGTCTGCAGATAAAGACCTACACAACCTCAAGAGATCCGAAGATGCCCATCGGTCCCCACAGCATCTTCATGCCATCAATAATCCCTGCAAACACTGTGGTAAGAACAACCATCTACACTATAATTGTTTTTTTAAATCAGCTAATTGTAGAGTTTGTGGTAGGGTAGGGCATATTTCTACAATATGTTATAAAAAAGACAGTTCTGCCCGTAAATTGCCCAGAAATCCCAAAAATACTTTTAATAAATTTAAAAAGCATGCTAATGATAATAATCCTTCGGGATCTCAAAATAATTTATCATTGAATAATATAAATTTACATCCTCCTTTGACTGAAACAGTATATGTAAATAATATAAAATTGTTGGCTGAAATTGATACTGGAGCAGCCATTACTACATTAACTAAATATGAGTACTTTAAATATTTCAAAAATGTTAAATTAAATAAATGTAATACAGTCTTGACCGGCTATAGTGGCTCTAAAATACCTATTTTGGGCAAGGCTAAATTTGATATAAAATTAAGAAATGTTTCTAGAACCATTGAAATACTAATAACTAATTTAAATTGTTCTAAATTTCTCTTAGGAAGAGATTTCCTTAATCTTTTCAATATCTCATTCAATTATTTGCATAAATTGGACTCTTTTAGTATAGATTCACTTTTAAATGATTACGAGTCCATTTTTGAATGCAAATCTGACCCTATTAAAGGTATCAAATGCCATCTTGATGTAAAAGCCTCCAAATTCAATAGTCAATATGTTAACAGTAAATTTAAAGTGGATGAGACTGTGAAGTTTAGGTGGATTACTAATGGGCATCCCTCTTGGTATACAGGAAAGATAATTAAAATACTAGGAAGGAATGTTTATTTAATAAAACAAGGTGACAGTATAAAAAAGGTTCATCAAAACTACATTAGAAAAATATTGCCTGGTAAATCACATCCCACTAATATGAATGATGCTGAACGTGTGCCAACTCCAATCTCGGAGGAGAAAAGTGTCACAACCCCCAGGTATCCTCAGAGGGAGCGCAGATGTCCGCAGAGATATGGAGAGTAAATAAATAAATAAGGGGGGCCAAGCCTAAGAAGGGGGAATTGATGTATATAGTTGTTCATTTGTTTTAAATAAATATTAAATTGATGTATATAGTCATTCATTTGTTTTAAATAACTATCAAATTGATGTATATATTTGTTTAGTTATTTTGCATATTTTTCATCTGTGAATTAATCTTATAATTTGGTCTGTGAAAATAAAAATATTGGACCAGTGACCAAAACAAAATGTAAATAGATCGCTTAATGTTATATAGTTAGTATAGAGAATGGTTAGGCAGGATATATATTTAAATGTTATGCTTGTGTAATTTTAATCTTAATTGAATAAAAAATTATAAATTTAAATGTGTTATATAAATCTTAAATACCAAGCATTAAAACAAGTATATAAAAGAAAGTCGTGAAAAATGTTAAACTATTTATAACTCAAGAACGGCTGAACCGATTTGGATGAAATTTGGTTGGGAGGTAGCTCAGAACAAGAGACGGACATAGGATACTTTTTATCCTGTTCGACCGCGTCTAGAACGGCTGAACTGTCAAATACATTCATTTATACAGATGTACAGAGGCTCATGCGCGAGCGACACTCAACGAGGCTTACCCACGAGCTTACGGGTTGAATGCTAAATAATCAAGTTTAATTTATGTTAGAAATATTTCCCCTTTTTGTAAATAAATACATTGTGTATTATTGTTTAAAATAAAAGCTTTAAATATATCATAAGAAAACATCTTATTAAAAATTTAATAAATGTTAAAAAATATATTATGATTCAAAAATATATTTAAACTAGCGGATGTACCCGGCTTCGCCCAGGTTTTTCTCGAGGGAATGTTTGTAGTCTAGTAATAAGAAAATATACTACACCTAAAAACTATCAGAGAAAAGAGAAACCACGGAAGGTGAACAGAAAAATGCTTACAATGGATGTTATGACATAGTATAGCCACGCTTAATAGATTAAAACAGGAAGTAGGTGAATAGCGTGGTAAGGTTCTTTATTTCGCACAACAAGCTTTCGGGCATCAGCTGCCCTTCATCAGGTATAATGCATGACTAGAAAGAGTGAGCCGATATATATATGCAGTGAATTAGCATAGAAGAAACTAACTAAGATCTATTTAAAAATTAAGAAAATTTACATATGAAACTAAAGAGAAAAATTACGAAATTTGTGAAAAAATAAACTAAGAAATTTGTATAAGGTGAATTAAAGGTAAAGCCCGGGAAGTAAGGATAGAAAAACAAGAAAACGTAGGTATCTAGGCATGATAAAGGGGTAAAGAAGGATATCAGTGACTAAGATTAGAAAAAACAGTATATTGGGGGGGGGGGGGGGGGGGGGGGATCTATTTTTCTGTTGAAACTAGGGACAGAGCTGGAAACAAGCGCTTCAAGGACCAAACGTTGATATTTGTTCTTAACATCACTATATACCGGGATCGTGTTGCTTAAATTAAAAGAATGGTTGAATTCGTTGCTGTGTTGGTATATTAGGGACTTACGATCATGAGAACGGATGTTACGGTCATGTTCTAGGACTCGAGTGGCTATGGTTCGGCCAGTTTCTCCGACATAGGATTGTGGGCAGTCATTACACGGGATTTTGTAGATGGCATTGTTTCCAGCTCTGTCCCTAGTTTCAACAGAAAAATAGATCCCCCCCCCCCAATATACTGTTTTTTCTAATCTTAGTCACTGATATCCTTCTTTACCCCTTTATCATGCCTAGATACCTACGTTTTCTTGTTTTTCTATCCTTTCTTCCCGGGCTTTACCTTTAATTCACCTTATACAAATTTCTTAGTTTATTTTTTCACAAATTTCGTACTTTTTCTCTTTAGTTTCATATGTAAATTTTCTTAATTTTTAAATAGATCTTAGTTAGTTTCTTCTATGCTAATTCACTGCATATATATATCGGCTCACTCTTTCTAGTCATGCATTATACCTGATGAAGGGCAGCTGATGCCCGAAAGCTTGTTGTGCGAAATAAAGAACCTTACCACGCAATTCACCTACTTCCTGTTTTAATGGATGTTATGTTTACGATATCAAGTTAAATGAAAACAAAGATAAAATTTGCATATGTTGGTCACTATAAATTTGTTTATTTGTTAGGCGAAATTAGAAACATGATAAAACAATTGGGTATTTAAAACAAATGTAGAAATAAAAGTTGAAGTATAATAAACAATGTTAAAGATGAGTTTTAATTATTAATCAAGATTGTGTGTGAATATGTGAGAAAGATGTAATATCGTTGTTGTTTTCTTGGCCGACTGTTTTACATATGGTGTTATCTTAAAATTGCTTGTTTTGAATATTTTTTAGATTGAGATTATTAGCTAGTATGTAAAAAAATTAACTCTGTTGAAATTTAATTTTGTATTTATATATAAATAAAATTAACTCTGTTGATTTTTTTTGTATTTAATCGATAACAGCGAAGTTACGCATGTTAATGTTAGGAAAAATATTTTGATGTTAAACAAAACCTGCTCCATCTCGTTTTACATAAATGTTGAAATTTTGGTCGAAATTGATGCATTGTAACGAAAGTTTTTAGTGGTGTCCACTTATGAAATTTCCATTTTATTAATATAGATGTATATAACAATATTTATATACGTTTAAAAATCTATATATAGGTTCAACTTTTAAATAGGCATTTTAATTTTCTTTTAATTTTTCATTTTAATTTAGACACTTTCATTTTAAATTAGATACTTTCACTTTTATTTAGACATTTTCAATTTTAATTTAGACACATGGACATTTCTATATATTCTTTATTCAAGAGCACTTTGAAACAAGTAAATAATATCGAATAGAGTTTTTATCATACGAAAGGAGCGCTTGAAATGGAAATAGAGATGTTTGACATAATTTTTAAATCAGGTGAATTATTAACCCTTAACCCTTAATTACTCACGCTTGGTGTATTACACCCAGTAAGAAGCTAAACTGTAAAAATAAACTGTAAATAATAAATATAGCAGCTTGAGTGTCTCGGTAGCTTAATTATTTGTGGTGAAGCACAGATTGGCCTAATGAATTTTAAAATATATACATTTAACTTTTTGGTAATCAGATAAGCTGGGTGGTTTACACCCAGCGCGAGTGATTACGTAACACTTTTGGCAGGCCGTGAGTGACAGCTCGCCTATACTTTTTAGGTTTCCGATTCAGTCGGATGTATTTCTGTTGGCTTTGTTCACATATTCTTTGTTTGCTCTTTATTCTTAGCTCTCCAAAAACTATCGTTTGCTATTCATTTTTTAAAAAAATATTTAATGGATACTTCAACTCTCTCAAATTCTGATTCCAAAAATGTAGTTGTTGCTGGCACATCGGATATATCTTCTGATGAAAATACAGAAATATATAGCTACCATGATTCTGAATCCGAGTTGGAATCTAAGAATGAAGAATTTGGTTCATCTTCAACTTCCAAATACTATGTGGGGAGAGACCAGACAACGCGGTGGAAGTCCAGTGAATGACAAAGTACAAAGGAAAGAATTCGCTCTTGCAACATAATTTCTCACCTTCCTGGCCCGAAAAGAGATGGAAAGAACATCATAACAGCTGTTGGAGATTATAGAAAATTTATCACAAATAAAATAGTTGAAAAATAGTATATAACACCAATCAATATATCTCAAGGATTCGATGAATTTTTTCTCAAGAAAGGGATGCAAAAGATACTAATAATGATTATAATATTCTTCTTGGTAAGATTTAGACAACAAGACGAAATAAAAGAAGAAAAGTTTCTTTAATAGCAATATATCGAAGCAAGCTTTCGGGAAAAAAACCCTTCTACAGGCGTGATTACAGCCACAAACGTGGCACTATAATGCAGGTACAATGGCTAAAAAGAGAATATATACATATAACTATTTACATATTTGCGGAATAAATTATATAAATGAGGATTTGCATTTGTTATGACTATTTTATAATTAGAGAGATAATAAGTAAATAAGGAATTTTTGGAGTTTGGAGTTTGAAACTATAGGGGAATATGCTAATTTAAAATACTGTATATGCGATTATTTAAGTAACATTGATTTCTGGCTATCTTGTTGAGGTTATTACTGCAAGGCCAGGAGAGCACGATATGCATCTGGAAGTTCTATTTTTCGGTTAATGCTGTTATGCCTATGGGATTCTATTGACTCGAGAACTAATCGTTGGTGCTGGTTATGAATGTGTCTGTAATGTATGGTGGGGTGGTTGGTGTTAAAAGAATGGCCAGTATTGAGTGTGTGCTGATAAAGGAGGGACCTGGTGTCTTGATTGGAGATGTTTCGAGAAATTTGGGCTCTTATTGGACTTGATGATGGAACCGGATTCGAAATTTCTCGGTCTGTAATGAATCACGAGCGATTTCTCTTTTTACTCAGGTGTTTGCCTTCCGATGATTTGCCCACACGTGAAATGAGAAAGAAAAAACTAGCACCAATTAGAGAAATATTTGAAGAATCCGTTACAAACTGCAAAACTATGTATCATCCTGGAGAATATTTGACAGTAGATGAGAATATTATTCCATTCAAAGGCCGATGTAGTTTCAAGCAGTACCTTCCCAATAAACCCGCAAAATATGACATAAAGACTTATGTGTTATGTTGTTCCCGCAAAAGCTATGGGGTGAATCTTGAAATATACGCTGGAAAGCAACCTGAAGGCTCTTATCAAATAAGTAACTCTCCCAACAATGTTGTTGAAAGACGTTTACCTTCAATTTCCGGGTCAAAACGCAACATATCTACTGACAATTGGTATACCAGCTATACTCATGCAGTAGCTCTTTTGAATGACCATAAATTGACCTTTGTAGAAACACTCAAAAATAACAAAAAAGAAATACTACCTGAATTTATACCAAATCGCGCACGACAAGTGTTTAGCTCAATTTTTGGTTTTCAAAAAAATGTCTCCCTTGTATCATATTCCTAAAAGGGGCAAAAGTGTCATTTTTTATCTACAATTCACTCACAGCAACAATTGATGAAATGACAAATAAAAAGAAGAAGCCAGAAATGATTACTTTTTACAACATGACAAAAGGAGGGGTGGACCTATTGAATCAAAAGACATCACTCTATTCCGTGGGACGACGTACCAAAAGATGGCCCCTGTGTATCTTTTTTGAACTTTTAAATATTTCTGGAGTTAATTCCGAACTTCTTTTTGATGGGAATCAACGCCAAAACATTTACAAAAGAAGAAAGGATTTCCTAAAAGCTATATCACTTGAATTGGTACCAGAGTATCATCATATCAAGTCTACTACCAAATCCTTTTCGAAACCAATTCGAAGTATTGTCCGGAAACATGCTGGTCAGTCACCAGAAACTATGGTAAGTTTTATGTCAAAATAAAATTTATCTCTAATCGTTTTATATGTTAGGAAGAAGACATTCCAGAACACTTTGAAAGGCTCAAAAAAGATCCATCTTTGTTCTTATAAAAATTATCATATCACCAAAACACTATGCCAGAAGTGCCAAAAGAATGTTTGTAAAAAACATTCTATTATAATATGTAGACAATGTATATAAATATTTCGAAAATTTTGTATCCCAAATTTAACAAAATTGATTTGGTGCTTAAATTTACATTTTAGTTTTTAAAATATTTTAAAATATAAATAACACTCAAATTATCGATTAAAATATTTCAACTGTTAATAAAATAATTATATCATGCAAAAAGGTTCAAAAATTATTTTTTTAAAGTGATATTTCACCAAGTTAAAACACCGGGTGTATTACACCCAGCGCGAGTAGTTACGTCACAAAAGTGAGCGCGAGTAACTAAGGGTTAATTAAACGTGCCCGTTTTTAGGACGTAGGTACACGCGCTGAGCTTACCGAGCTCGAACTTTATAATGATAAAAAATGATAAAATTATTTTTCAAAAATAAAAGTTGTATTTTACCTTAGTAGATAGACAATAAGGATTAAATTGATAGCAAAGTTTAAAATTTTATTTTCATAATTACCAAGTCATGCATAAAAATATAAAAACATGTGAAAAAGTAGAGATTTTCGCAGGCTTTGCACAAATTCTTTTATATCTAATAAATCGCCAATATTTATTGGCAATTTTGAAAATTCTAGTTTGAATGTTCTTTGTAAATGTTCTTATTGCATTTACAGCAAGTCATGGTTGACATGCGGTTCTTGGCGCAAGGGCAAATATAGCAACGTTTTACTAGCCATTTTTAGAGAAAAAAAAGCTCTAAAATTAAACCTATATATTAAAAATTCAATATATTATAAATAAAAAAATTAAATATAGATAAATAATTGAAAAACAAATTTTCAAGGATTCCACAAAAACGTACCTGTGACGAGAGAGAGGTCAGGTAGCAAAGTGAAACCGAAACCAAAAGTGTTACGTCTGCACTCGCGACGCGCTTTTGAAGCACGCCGACAATTTTTTAAATTTATTTCACACTCTCCTGCTGCCATTGAAGTTCAAATATGGTTTAAAATGTCGATCTGCTGAATAAGTACAGCTATGAAAATTATCTTTTTATTAATTTTTTTTTCAAATTCTCATTTTCTTTTTCACTTAGTTTCATCTGATTTTATGTGAATTAACTCGATATATGACTTTTTCAGTTATTTTAAACTCTTTTATTTTGCATTGATAATTGTTGTTTGCGACCCTTCTAAATTTAAAATATTTTCAATTCGTCTCTTATTTTTTTAAAAAGTTATACTTGAATTATATGTATATACTTTTCAAAGTAAAATCTACATCGCTTAATGAAATCTTTTTCTGACTAAATCCTCCTTTCTTTCTTAATTTTTTAATTAGCATTTTTAAATAATTTTAATTAGCAGAATTATAATTGATATTCAATAACTTATATAGAAGCTTTTGCATAGTTTCGTCCTGTAAGCATACCAACTTGATAAAGGTTTCCTGTTTTCCCTTTGATATTACTTGATACGAACCTCTATTCATTTAAAAATTTGTAGAAATCAGATGATAGCCATAGGTCATAGCCATTCAAAAGTTGGTTTAGGTCGTCAATCCTTTGCGAACAAATGGAAATCTCCACGTTGGCGCTCTCTCCGCAGATTTCTTAAATGATATCCCGGTCGTTTTTTTAAAAATAAATTATGTTTTAGGTATCAAAACTGCCTTTTTGTTCAGAGACAGCAACGTTTGAACGGGTACAGCTTGTTGGAGCAGATAATCAAACATAATCTTGCCAATTATAGATTCAGTAGGGATTGGATGTTTGCTAGAATTGTTTTAACAAATGTTCGTTAGACAAACCTTTACTCAGGTGAAAACCGGGCGAAGCCGGGTTCATTCGCTTGTAAATATATAAATAAAAAAGCATATACTGACCAGGAGCACATGTGGGTTTTAGATGGCACAGCGCCATATATATATATATGGTAATTTAAACCAACAACCCTATATTGTATAATTAATTATAACAAGATTGTCATGTTGTATATAGAAACACATCTATAAATAATTATATGCATGATTAATCTGTGTCATTGCATCACCATATGTAATGTACTTTGTACAAACTAAGGATGAATAAATAAAACTATGTAATAGATGAGGAGCTAAGTTAAAGCAAGATTGAGCATCAAAAACGTCTAAATTCGAGACAACCCTGAAAAGGAATTCGGCAGCCCGTTGCCATCTGGTCCAAAGGGTGCAGAATGCCCCAGACGTTCAAAGTTCAAATTCGCAGATGTCTCCCCCCCCCCCCCCCCTCCTCGGGAATGGTATATAAACACCTCGGTTTTAGCCGACAAAAGTTAGTCCGCAGTTAGTCTCTTCACCGTCGGCGCAAGCCCTTGTCGCTTGTAGCCAGGTCCACATCATCGCCATGTAAAACAGTAAGAACTCTATATCTCCATCTTGCTTAGCTCAACTCCTATCTGTTCATGGAACTGTCCTACTTCAGCTGTGTCTCTTCGTTTTGTGTGTGTGGTTCCCAAGCTTTCCACTCTGCCTCGACCACGACTGCCTGTACTCTGTGAAAACTGTTAAAGGTCTTCCAAAGTGCAGAGAGGTACTGGAAAACTCTCCACGCCCTGACTGTCCCTCTCGGCTACTACAGGTTTGACCACCGGTTACCACAACTTATAGCGAGAGTCGACAGGATCTCATCACAGATAAGTAGACAGCAACTCCTTCATCACATCTAAGTCGACAGGATTCTACAAGAGGCTACCAGACCTCAACTTATTACAGAGAGTCGACAGGATAACCCAAACGAAGGACACTACAGTGAAGAAGGTAAGAAGACTGTCCAGATAGAAAAGAGAGAAAGAGCCAAGATGGAGGAAAAAGCCCGCCGCCATTCCAACTAAACGACCTATCAATCTCTTCCCCAGCAAGAGACTATATATCAGGAGCAAGCAATCTCCCCCTCCAACGACACAGCCGAAAATCCCGCAAAATAAGCCGGTGAGACTTTCCCCCTTCGGCCTTACAACGCAACCATCTTCCAGGCGACATGCCGCCGTCACCAAACAGAAGTTACAAGCTTCTACAAGCTCTACTTGGAGAGTCTTCCACGTCATCAGCAGGACAACAACCAAAGACCAAGTCTCCTGACTGAACAATCCTCAAAACTGTGAGTTTTTAAAAACTTTCTCCTCATGCTCACAACTTGATTTTCCATAAGTTTAATGTTTATTTTCACTGAAATCATTTTAAAATCAATTTTTACCATTTTTATATCATTTAAATTCAAATTTTAAATCTTTTACACCCTCATTTATCAATTTTTACCTCATTTTAAGCAACCTATAAATTTTAAATCATTACTTTAAATTTTACATTTTTAAAAAATCATTATTTTTTTTTAAATTACTCGAATCATAATTCTAAACTTATTTGTTTGTTTTTCTTAATATCTTATTTTTATACCAAAACACCAATTTTTTAATCAAATGCTCAAAACTTTGCAAAAATCATTTTTATGTTCAATATTTTATATAAACGCCCCATTCAATTTATAAGTCACTATAACGCCATTACCCCTTTTACAAGGATAATATTTGCACTACCATAATCAACGATTTAAAAAATATATTCAAATTTTAATAAACATAGGTGAAACGCATTTTTTTTTTTTAAATTGCAAAAAATCGAAAGATACAATATCTTCAAAATCACAACTAAAAAAGTAACTATCTTTCCCCAAAAAAGTTAAAAATAAAAATCCCATCAACTACCACGTCAGTAGCTAAATTAAGTCACAGTCTTCCAAAACTATTACAATCATTAAATCCCAACATAGTTTCACTCCCTCGTCCTTTCCTTTTACATGCATAATTATTAATTATCCACACATCTCTCTCAACAAACTACAACACACTTCCCATCACTTTCTACAATTGGCCACCATCTATTAGCGCGCGACTTAGCAACAAATCGAATTCGAGCAACACAAGCTCCGTCGCCACTAAACGTGCCACATTCACTAACAACCAAGATATCTCGATGTGTTTTGTACAACCACCACTCAGGACTAGTAAATTTGTTATTCATGGTGAAACAGGTTAGATTTTGTACCAACAACGACTTCACGTGACACCTTTCCATTCAATTCACTTCACTAGTGTCACAAAAAGAAACACAACAATTTTTCTCACTTAACAGGCCAAAGACGCCTTCATGCCTGTGACACATTTCATCCCAAAGCGTGGCTACGTCGAAAGTCGCACTTTTACCCACATCTAAACCTGACATCATTGAATAACATTTTTTTTTCCGCAACAATGTCGATACACAGCACTTACGAAAACCGAGAAAACTACCTCTTTCAAATACACCATAAAACTACCAACAAGCTTTCACCACTCTCAAAGGGAGTTTAACCAGTAAACCAGTACCCTAACGTACATTCAAACTCTCAAAACTGTACTACAACAAGGATTTCCAAAATGTCTGTTATCTGACAGAGCGCCCGCTTTTACCTCAGAAAAAATCCGCAAATTTCTAATAACACACCCCATTCTGTCACAAATTTTCCACCCACCTATTTAATGTTCAATGTTATCCACACAGATCTAATAATTCATCTTAATCCATACCCCGAAATAACTAGAACTAGAGAGATAGCACGCTCTCTTACCCAAAATAAGCATAAAAATGGACACTAGTTAACATACTCTCGAGACACCATGCCGCGTCACCTAAATCTATCGCCACTCTTCCCCCCAGAGGCCCCCAGTCCTTCCATCCCCATGTCCCGCATTCCTTTTAATTCCACACATTTTTCTACAGTCGATATCTTAACCCAACTTTTAAACATTTAGATATTTGAATTTGAACAAGACCTACCTTAAATTGAACATTTTGATATTTTAATCCTGTGTAAATCTCTATTTTTTTTCTACATATCAAACATTTTACATGTTAAATTGAGATCACAATCTTTACTTATATTCTGTTTTTTTGTAAAAAATATTTTATTTTTATTTTTTATTTTTGCCTTTCAATTATATAACCACTAGTTTTTAATCCAACATTATATATAAAAAATCAATTTTATTTTTCATAATATTATTTTAGTATTACAAAAGATATATTTGTTGTCAAAAATCACTTTAATTCTTCATTATTATCACTTTTATATATTGATTGTTTGATTTTATCCACTTTAACTTTATTCAACCACAATGATATTTCTATATTTTATTCATTTTATATTTGTTTTTATACCTTTATATAAAATGATTATGTTATCATTAACTTTCGGGCATACAACAATCTATTTCTCTAACCACTTCAGTGTACTTTACACTACTATCTTCTCAGTCATTGCTTCACATCAACGTAGAAAAACGACAGTACTGCTTGACAATTTTTTGATTTCATAATTTCAACAAACTATTTGATCAAAGTTCCCCAGAATTAAAAATCCCAACTTCTGGCCTTGAACACGTTTCAAAAGTTTACTACAATCATCCCTAGAGCATAATCACCCACGCAAACACAAAGCGTCCACAACTTTCACAACTCAATTTTTTAGCTCTAGCGGACCCCAATCAACCTTTGATTTTAAGTCAAGTCAGATCACCTACTGTCGCTACAACAATTCTACTTAACGCATGACACCATTTCACCCCTTTCAATCATATTAACAACTTGTTCTTCAACAACTTTTTAACGCAATAACCCTACAATTGTGACAAAGCACTGTAACCCTTATACAGGATCACAGGTGAAACATTGCCTAGGAAGACGCACAAGTCTATATCCTCGCTTTGCACCTGGACCTAAGTATTTGATTACCTGTGTAATACTTACAATTGCATATTCTTTAACCACTAATCCTTTCCAACGCCCGCCAACAATCTCTTAGAACATGATTTTATTTTTATCATCATTATTTTTTATCAAACAAAGGTTTTATCTTAATTTCTCTTTTATATGAATATCATAACTTTTAAATTAAACATAAGTCGTATCTTTTAGAATTTGCAGATATATCCAAACAAAACATCTTGTTATAGCCCTTTTTAACCCTCACAGTTTAAATTAATTAAAAGAATTTTTAATTACTTACCTGTGTTAGAGAGGCTTTACCCGTTTAAACCCGGATAAACCCTTTCACTCCCGGGGCTCATCTATGGTAATTTAAACCAACAACCCTATATTGTATAATTACTTATAACAAGATTGTCATGTTGTATATAGAAACACATCTATAAATAATTATATGCATGATTAATCTGTGTCATTGCATCACCATATGTAATGTACTTTGTACAAACTAAGGATGAATAAATAAATCTATGTAATAGATGAGGAGCTAAGTTAAAGCAAGATTGAGCATCAAAAACGTCTAAATTCGAGACAACCCTGAAAAGGAATTCGGCAGCCCGTTGCCATCTGGTCCAAAGGGTGCAGAATGCCCCAGACGTTCAAAGTTCAAATTCGCAGATGTCTCCCCCCCCCCCCCCTCCTCGGGAATGGTATATAAACACCTCGGTTTTAGCCGACAAAAGTTAGTCCGCAGTTAGTCTCTTCACCGTCGGCGCAAGCCCTTGTCGCTTGTAGCCAGGTCCACATCATCGCCATGTAAAACAGTAAGAACTCTATATCTCCATCTTGCTTAGCTCAACTCCTATCTGTTCATGGAACTGTCCTACTTCAGCTGTGTCTCTTCGTTTTGTGTGTGTGGTTCCCAAGCTTTCCACTCTGCCTCGACCACGACTGCCTGTACTCTGTGAAAACTGTTAAAGGTCTTCCAAAGTGCAGAGAGGTACTGGAAAACTCTCCACGCCCTGACTGTTCCTCTCGGCTACTACAGGTTTGACCACCGGTTACCACAACTTATAGCGAGAGTCGACAGGATCTCATCACAGATAAGTAGACAGCAACTCCTTCATCACATCTAAGTCGACAGGATTCTACAAGAGGCTACCAGACCTCAACTTATTACATATATATATATATATATTTCAAATAGAATATTTCACAGAAACTCCCACCGTCCGGCAGTCCCAGGTACATCGAACTTGTTGGAGCCAGACGGCATCGATCTCTGGTCGTGACCACCGTCGACTCTCTTTGCGACGGGAAGTGGATCGCGCAATGTTCCCCCGCAAACGTACAAAGTACATTTCATACGAACCAATTGAATATTAAATATTTTAAAATAAAACTACAACCTTACGCAATAAGTTTCTTTTATTATGATATGCGCGAGCTTTCGGGCTGGAGCCGCCCTTCTACAGGCAAAAAATGAAACAGTTGGTTCACGAGAGACAGTTATATACATTTGATTTGTTACAAATCTATATATATATAAAAATGAATGTCTGTGTGTGTGTCTGTGTGTGTGTCCTCTATGGATTCAAAAACCATACATCCAATCGCCGTGAAATTTTGGGATATTATTAGGTGTATCCCCGGAAAGGTTTACGAAAAATAATATCTTGAATATCTTTAATATCCTTAGAGTTATTTGCAGATTTGTAGCTTTAACTCGCAAGCAGTGCCACCATTGAGACAGAGATAGGCTTAGGTTTGCTGCTCCTGATGACCTTGGGTCTGCCCCACCCCGTGAGAGAATGGATTCGCCCGGCCGCCGGCCGCCCACCGACCAATCAGGGCAGAGTTGGTGACACAGCTATGCCAAGTAGACAAGAAAAAAAGCCTCGCGGGAGCTTGCCCAAGATGACCTCCGGGAACTTCGTCCATCTTCCATAAACGACCATGAATTTATTCAACCTTATCGAGTATTTTTCAAGGGACCGGGAAAAAATGTTCACTAGATAAAACGATTATTTTGTAATGTAGAAAATTAGGAAAGACAAAATTCAGAATGACACGGCACACAGGGACCGGGAAAAAATGATCACTTTATCAGTTTCAAATTATCAAAATATATCTATTTCTTTTTATAAGTTTATAGAGAATTGTTTTAACAAATGTTCGTTAGACAGACCTTTACTCGGGTACCGATTAATATTGATTTTATTCAACTTATCGAGTATTTTTCAAGGGGCCGGGAAAAAATGTTCACTTTATCGAGAGATTCGTTAGACAAACCTTTATTCGGGTAAAACACGGGCGAAGCCGGGTACATCCGCTAGTTTTAAATAAAATATCAGAAAGAAAAGTATTTGTTGGGTGGAAGGAAGGACAGATGGCACACACACCTCTTTCAAAGATTTTCTTTCTTTTTAATCAACCAAAACATATGTACCCCTCTGAAGAAATTATATTTATTTTTACAATAAAGTTAAATTAGAGACTTTTAAGAAATTATATAAACATATTTACAAGAGAAAAACTAACCTGAGAGCATCTAGCTTCTCTGCCCAAACAGAACAAACTATTATTTTCTAACTAACTAACAAGACATATGCAAATTCTCTATTATTAATTAATTTTTACACAAGAATTTACATATATATATATTTACAAAAATTTGTTTTATAATTAAATTCTAAAAGAAAATACAACTTATTTAAATAATTAAATTTATAAACAACATAGCATTTTATATTTAATGAAATGATGATCAGGTGTAACAATCGGCCCCATGACCATCATTTCCCATGATTAACAACATGATAGCTATATTTACACAAAATTATAAAGCAATAGAATGAGATAAATAGGAATCTAATTATTGAAAAATTTACAACTGGTGAAAAAATGTCAGTGTAATCTATTCCATATTTCTGTCTATATCCTTGTGCTACAGGCCTAGCTTTATATCTTTTTATATTATTTTTATCATCCCTTTTTACGCTATATACCCATTTATTACCTAATATTTTCACACCTTGTGGTGGGGGATCTACTAATTTCCATACTTTCCTATCTTTCATCACTTTAAGTTCATCTTCCATTGCCTTAATCCAATTCCTTTTTTTCTGTGATTGTTGTACATCATTAAAGTTTTTAGGAAGTTCTACATTATAGATTTCCTCATGAAAAATACTTTCGTACAAATCATCTTCTAAAAAATTTGTTTCTATTTTAACTTCATTTTCCTCACTTATATCTGGTTTTTGTGGTCTAAATGAAAACATTTCAGAATTGAATTCAAGCTTTTGTGTTTCACAATATTTTTGTACATCATTTAATGATCTCAATTTTTGATCACTAGAAGGGGGGTAATAGTATACGTCTACTCGTGATACTGTCTTTCTAGGTATTTCTAGTCTTTTCCATTTAGTTATGTCTATTGGTGTAAGTGTATGTAAATTATGGTTATCACTATCATTATTTTCATAAGGGTAGTTATCATGCTGTGGGTAAAAAACATATTGTACTCTAGAAGCAGTACCAAATAAAGTATCCACACCCTTCTTAGCTTCATCAATAAATACATGAATGGTTTCTATTACTTTTCTATCTGCTGGCAACCAGATTCTATAACCTTTTGTTTTGGTTGCATAACCTACCATTATGCCTGAATTGGCCTTAGGTTGTAACTTATTTCTTTTCATTTTAGGGACATGTACATAAGCTAATGAGCCAAAAATTTTAAAATGTCTTACAGATGGTTTATGTCCTGACCATAATTCCATTGGACTTACTCCTTTTGTTAGGGCATGTTCACATCTGTTTTTGGTGTATACAAAGGTATTTAGGGCTTCTGCCCAGAATCTGGGTTGTAACCCACTATCTAAAAGCATTGCTCGAACACCTTCAATAGCAGTTCGATTAAACCTTTCAGCTATTCCATTTTGTTCAGGACTATAAGTTGATGTTCTTTCTATTTTAATACCCAAATTTACTAGAAAATTTTCAAATTCTTTGTTACAGAATTCTAATCCGTTATCTGTCCTAATACATTTTAATTTGGCATTTAATGCTCTCTCAGACTCATGCAAGTATTGCCTAAAATAGTTAAAAACTTCTGACTTTTCTTTTAGGAAATAAACATTAACCTTTCTAGAGTAGTCATCTATGATAGAAAGAAAATATCTACTGCCACCAAGTGATCTCACTGGTGCAGGACCCCAGATATCCATATGCACTTTTCTAAAGGTTTTCTAGTCAGAATTGTATAGCTAAATTTAAATGATGATCTGGTGATCTTAGCTACTTTACATACATCACATGTGGTTGGATTACCCTGAACTTTTTCTAATCCTTTGACAGTATTCTTTTTACTCATAGAATTAAGTATTTCTGAATTAATATGACAAAATCTTTTATGGAGAAGATCAAGATTTGAGTTATAGGAAACTGAATAATTTTGAGCTTTGGCTCTATTAGGGTATCCATTTACAATATATAACTTATCTACTCGTCTTGCTGTGAAAAAATATTCTCCATTATTTTTAAAGATTGTCATTTTACCGTTTTTCCATATAATCTTATTTCCTGCTATGTCTATGCATGATCCACTAATGAGATTCCTTCTCATGTTTGGTGCATATAAAACAAAGTTAATATCTCCCTTACCTAAGATTGTTGACTTGCAGTCGACATCTCCAATCAAAGCGTCCATCGGGGGGATATCCTGGTAGTTCACAAACCAATCCTTTTCTTTACAAAAATGAGATGTAGCTGCGCTGTCTATCAGCCATTCTCCCAATTCACTAGTTGGATCACTTGCTCTTTCACTAATGTGGTGGAAGCTTAGAATTTCTGAATGAAATGCAGAAGATTTTCCCCTGTAGTTCTGATCATTTCTGTAGTGTTGCCCTTGAGAGTTTTTGTTTCTAAGAAAACAGTCTTTTATAAGATGGCCAGTTTTCCCACAGAAGGAGCAATTCCTTATATCATAGGTTCTTGCTGTTCTTGGATGCATTGTTGGCTCCAGCATGCTTCCACTGCTATACTGTGCTTTTGTAGAAAAATAATTTTTCTTTTTATTTCCTTGGTACATCCTGGGAGTTTTTATTTGATAAGCATTTGCCACAATATCAAGTCCATCATCTTTTTTCTTTTGTTGAACTCTTCCCGATTCAGTTATTAAGTGGGCTTCAATGTTTTCAACATTAAATTGTTTTTCTTCTAGTCTGTATAGAACTTGGACAATGCCATCATAATCTTGAGGTAATTTCCTTATCAACTGAAAACACACAAGTACTTCAGGTAGATCAAATCCAGCTTCTTTAATCAGTTGTTTTTTCTCTTGGACTCTTTTAATAAATATTCCAATAGTTTCTTCATCAGGAGCAAATTTCAGTTCATAAAATTCATCAATCAAACCAGCCAGTCTGGCTCTTGAATTTGGCTCAAAATTCTGTTTTAATATATACCAAGCTTCTTTTCCATCAGCAGCATTGGCAATCAAGGTTTGGTATTTTCTTTCTACGCCTTGGTAAATTGTAGTGAAAGCCCTATCCTTCCTCCATTTAAATTCTCTAATTTCTTTGGCTGTTGCCTCAGCTGGAAGATCAGGTTCATCTTCAATGATAAAATCCCAGCTTCCTCTATCAACCAGAAGGACCTTCATATCCACCTTCCATATATTATAGTTGAAAGCATTCAGCTTTGGAAAAGTGAAATTTGTATCAGTCATTTTCAAACTTTTAATGCGGCCCCAAAAGTTTAGCCAATTCTTTTTTTCTTAAGTTGCTATAGTATTCAGCTAAAAGCTTGCAAGTAGGCCCATAACCTCTGTTGGGTGGAAGGAAGGACAGATGGCACACACACCTCTTTCAAAGATTTTCTTTCTTTTTAATCAACCAAAACATATGTACCCCTCTGAAGAAATTATATTTATTTTTACAATAAAGTTAAATTAGAGACTTTTAAGAAATTATATAAACATATTTACAAGAGAAAAACTAACCTGAGAGCATCTAGCTTCTCTGCCCAAACAGAACAAACTATTATTTACTAACTAACTAACAAGACATATGCAAATTCTCTATTATTAATTAATTTTTACACAAGAATTTACATATATATATATTTACAAAAATTTGTTTTATAATTAAATTCTAAAAGAAAATACAACTTATTTAAATAATTAAATTTATAAACAACATAGCATTTTATATTTAATGAAATGATGATCAGGTGTAACAGTATTAAAACTACATCAATTATTACTATTTTACTTTGTTTAACAATTGGAAATAATTTAACCTTAAATTTCAATATTTTAATAAAGTTAAGTTTTAAACTATGAATTGGATAAGCGAGAAATCTGATTTTTGTGGTATGGAATATGACAAAATTGTTCTGGGATATCTATTCTACGATTAATGCTATTGTGTTGGTTGGAAATCAGCGATTCAAGGATTAATCTTTCAGATTTGGTGGTTATGTTACTGTAGTGGCAAGTTGGACTGTCTAAATTAAATTTGTGGCCGGTATTCATGGTATGTTGAAAAATGAGGGATCTTGGATCTTTGGTCTTCATATTGTAAGTATGTTCCTTCAATCTTGTCTGTATTTTCCTGCTTGTTTCTCCTACGTATAAAGATGGACAATCAATGCATGACACGGAATATATGGCATTTTTCTTCTGAAGGGGGTTCTGGTCTGTGGTCGATTTTGTGATGGGATTTCTAATTGTTAAACAAAGTAAAATAGTAATAATTTATGTAGTTTTAATACTTTTCTTTCTGATATTTTATTTAAAATTTGTAACAAATCAAATGTATATAACTGTCTCTCGTGAACCAAATGTTTCATTTTTTGCCTGTAGAAGGGCGGCTCCAGCCCGAAATCTCGCGCATATCACAATAAAAGAAACTTATTGCGAAAGGTTGTAGTTTTATTTTAAAATTTGTAGCGCAATTTTTTCGTTTACTTCAAATATTAAATATCACAATTTATTGAAACTCAATTTTAACAACTCGCGCGCGCGCAGGTCAATTGAGGGAGGAATATGAGGAATAACCTAACTTGAGCATAGATTACAATCTGAGTTGAAAATATATTCTGGTATCAGAGATGCCTCGGTATATAGGGTAGTAAAAGAAATAATAAATAGCTAGAAAGAGATATAGCCGTTGGATCATAGGAGGCAGGTGGTGAGAATTTTTTAATTTGAGGCCTTATGTGGCATTTATAACGTACATAAAAAACACCGCTGCATCTTCAAATATTGGATCAGCCAGTCAAAATATTAGTTTTAATAAATATTTCTATCTTAAATAAAATTATTTGTTATAATATATATGTGTCATCCGCTCTCATTTAAAAAAATAACGGAATTTTCATTTTGTGACATATAAGTTTTAATAATTCTGAAACAAAACAATAATAAAGTGCTACGCGCCAAAATTTTATCATAGCTATGTGAATTTTTTTGTTTTCTCAAAACTTGAGATTTAGTTGGCCGACTCACACAGACCCGTTGACATAATTTCGATATTTTTATAACCTTTAAATTCTGACTGAACGAGAGGGGCTGCTCTCAGCACATCACCTAGCATGTTGGCTGTGTTGATATATCTCTTCATTAAAATCAATATATATTACTAGAAAAATCAACTAATTTTAAATAAAAGACAACATGCAGCAACACTTATTTATATTCATGATGAAATTGTGAAAACGTTTAAAAATACAAAAAAAAAATCCCACAATCTTTTTATTTTAAAATGTTAACTTTCAAGCGATAATCGCTCTTCAACGGGCTTAACAAAAACCCTCGACTATTTATTACAAGAAATATTTACAAATACATACGCGCGCAGCGTGGATATTTATAACTGAAATTTTAAAATTGAAATGTAATTTAACAATGTTATGGGATATGTCTATTTACGTTTTCAGGGCAACCAGAACCTATATAATTTATCTATTGATTTCTTCTAAGATATCTGTATTGTGATGGTAAATCTATCTTCCTGTTTATGCTGGTATATTCATTAGATATGATTGCCTCTAAAGGTAACCGTTGATATTTGTTCTTAATATTCTTATAGTGGCATTTGGTTTCTGTTATGTTGAATTGGTGACCGGTCTGAGCAATATGTTGATAGATCATGGAGCGTTGGTCTTTAGTTCTGATATTTATGTTGCCAAATGTCATTACAAGAATATTGAGAACAAATATCAACGGTTACCTTTAGAAGCAATCATATCTAATGAATATACCAGCATAAACAGGAAGATAGATTTACCATCACAATACGGATATCTTAGAAGAAGTCAATATATAAATTTTATAGGTTCTGATTGCCCTGAAAACACACACACACACACACACACGTAATAATATCCCATAACATTGCTAAATTAAATTTCAATTTTAAAAATTCAGTTGTAAATATCCACGCTGCGCGCGTATGTATTTGTAAATATTTCTTGTAATATTTAATCGTTGTTTTTTATTAAGCCCGTTGAAGAGCGATTATCGCTTGAAAGCTAGCATTTTGAAATAAAAAGAAACTGATTGTGTGAAAACTTATGTATATTATATATAAATATGTTATACAAAAATGAAGTTGTGTTACTACTTCCACAGGGCCTGCTTTCAGCGGATTCAAAATTCCGTGTGTGATAGAACATAATCTATAAAATTAAATATACATGACAATATCTATACCTGAAATATAAATTAGCATAATATAAGCCTACATATATAAAGCTTACATTTATTATGTGCGCTTCTGTATATATTTCTTGCGCGAAACAAAATATAGATAAAACAAATGTAATTTGGTTGTGAGACGAACTTTTGAAAAAAAAATTGAGATTTTATTTTTGATTGGGTTAGAGATCTTGTTTGATATTTGCATAATAGCATTGTCCCTCCGGTGTTGTGAAGAAACAGTAATTATTGAAATTGAGAAATGTGTATGCAGATAAATAGAAGACGCTTGTCTTTCAGAGAACCCAATCTTTGGGAATCTAATTTGAACTCAAGAGCCATGGGTGAGAAAAACTCAATATTGACAATTGCATTTCATCTTACAAATTTTCATATTGATGAGTTCACATAATCAAAATACAAATATTTTATCTGTTTGAAACTCTAAGAAATGCTATATTGGCAGGAATATGTAAAAATTGATTTTTTTTCAATTTTATTCAAGTTAAATACGAGGCTATACATTGATTTGTGCTCTAAGAATATAGCGGGGATGCGCATGAAATTTCTGGATTTCTCGGCGACAGCGCATGCTCGCCTCGAGGCATTAGAAACAATTGCACTGAGGCAATTCCGACCTACTCTCGAAAAACAATCGAAGCATCAGATCAAAAATAATAAATGGGAGAGAGGTATGTGATTTCCAGGGACCTTAGTAGGTATTTGTATTATTCTAAAAATCTTATTCTACCATTATCCTTTGTAAATGTCAACTTTCTACTGTGCTATTGTATATTGGATAACATAGGAAATCGAGGCAGATTATATAATATGAATTTGCGTCGTCTAGGACACATACGAACCAAAATAGAAATTTGAGACATAAAGGTCCCTATGTTGCCTTGTTGCGCTGACTGGAGTGTCTGGAGGGCAAACCTTCCTCTAAGTTAACAATCTTTCTTTAGGAGTCCGTTGCTTTTTCGGAAGAGGCTAGGTTGAAGTTAGTGCGTGATACGGACTGGACCGAACTTGTTGTTAGCTAATGCCTTCTTACATCTGATGGACTCGTTTCTCTTTAAGCTAAAAGTGTCTGTCAATTTCTTGCGACTAAGAAAACGCTGAAAATTGGTATCAAACACTTTATCCTTTCTCCACGACTACAAAATCCTGAAAACGATCAATGAGCTACCCCATGTTATGCTATATGTATATATTATCCGAATGGCCGGGTTCTCTTCAAGCGAATGTTTGACAAACAAATATTGTTTTAAAAATGCTATTTAATATGTTGATTATATTGTTTCTAATACTCTGAATGCTTTTCGTGGTGATAGCAATTTTAAAATAATTTGTTATATTCTCTTCCACACAGATAATTTTAACGAATTCATAATAATCTAATTATAAAATTTGTGAGTTAAATCATGGTTGGGATTGTTCTAACGTCTATTATCTCCAACTTCTTCCTAGATGGAAAAATTCCAGGAGAGTGTTCCCGATATTGAAGCCCTCCTACACCGTATCAACCTCGATGTTTGGCTTCCTCAGTATTAATTCCAATGTTAAGAGGTCGTCCGGCGCCGTATCAAACCCATTGCTGAGGCCTTCCAATGTCGTATCAATTCCGATATCAAGACCCTTCTCCGTCTTATTAATCTCGATATTGAGGCCCGTCTCCGCCGTATCAACCTCGATGTTGAAAGGCCTTTCTCCGCCGTATCAATACCGAAATTGAAGCCCTCTCCTTCGCCGTCTCAATATCTAAATTGAGGCCATCCTACGCTATATTAATCCCGATATTGAGACCCTCCCCGTATCAATCAGATTGTTGATAGGCCCTTCACCGCCGTATTAATGTCGATATTAAGGTCCTACTCCGCCGTATTAAAACCAGTGGAAGACCGCTCACAGCTATGGCAATGTGGCGGCAATAGAACATATACGACGAGTTCAAAATAAAAATTGCCTCTATATAAACTATTTAATGAACACATTAACCACAAAACAATAAAATATATAGAGAGATACGAAATACATTTTTTAAACGTGTTAATAAAACCTAAAAAGATGTAGATTTGAGCCAGGAATCGGCTGGAAAGCTTTACCACTGATGAACCAGGCTCTCCTGATATTATCCCCATAGCACCGTGTGTATCGGTATTTAGGTGAAATTATGGCGATAGAATAGTTCAATTCTCACTTATCAATAAGGTGCTAGCAACCGCTTATCTTCAATATTAGTTTTCGCTCAAATATTTCATTATTATTTTGCCCTCTAGTGAAAGGTGTTCAATTTATTTCGTGCTCCTTTTTTTAGCTTGAAAAGTGCAATTTTTCAGATGGCACCATATTTTAATATATTTTGACCTTTATTGTGGACAGTGATTCCCTTCAGAATTGTAGTTTTCCAATAACAATATTGGAAAACAATAGGAAGCGAGAGCGAGGCAATAATGTATTGTAGACTCTAAAATGTGCAAATACAAGGAAGGTGTTGTAATATGTTTTATGCGCCGGTGGCTGTGCAGAAATATTAAATATCTGAAATGACAAGAATTCTTTCACTCATCACTTTTTTTGATATTTTTCTAATATCCTTCGAGAAAGGCCCATATATTACATTTTACTTCGATAAAGTTTAAAGGGCTTATTACACTAGAGATTGTTAAATTACCGCCACATATATTTTGACTTTAAGCATAATTATCTAGTACATTAGAACGTCACACACGTGGAGGTGATATTCAAGAATCTGTAGTCAGGAAAAATACATATTTGCAATGAAATAAAATTTAGGATTTTACCATATTTTTCAACATTAAATGCCTTTTTACATCTCTGGTGGTGGGTGAAGCTGTGCACGCTCAAGACAGTCGTTCTTATAATATTTAGATTCTAATAGAGAAAGGAGAGAAAAAAGACATAAATAGAATGCGATTTATATATGAATGCATATTTTATCTAAAGTACACTTATGTAGATAATAAAATAATCCTTAAAGGCGAACTTTTCCTCTGTGCCGAGGGTTGTCAGAAGAGAATTATTTATTTATTTGGTTAAGTGATGTTCCCAGAGCGCTACAAATGTCACCACCAATCCCAGGGACAGGATGGACGACATAATATTAGGCCTCCACAGGCTGTAACATATCTAGAATGTAACGGCGCTTGCCGAGTCACGTAGACAGTAGTCGTTCCCCTCGGAGTATCTACCTTGCCATCACGGCGCTGGATGCAGAACCGGGAATTTTCTGAAAGGAAAACGTGATACCACTTCTATGTCTATGTTATCGTTCAAAGCATTATGGTATGTATGTTATTCTGATAGTGTCAAGGGACGTTGACGATGGTGACCATGACAACCCATTGTGATGTATACGCGATGAAAATTTCGTCCTGGAGACAATCTTTAAGTTTCTTACTTAGAATTCGTACGATCTTGAAGAGAAATGCGAACAAGATGTCTGTTATACCTTGCTTGGCCGAGATCCTGTATGACATTCTGTATTTCCCTCCTGGAGCCACGATTCCATAGTCTTGTAACACTCAAGGGATCCGTTCAACACGAGCAGGAATATCACGGTAGGACACACTGCTAGGCTACGATAAATATTGATACGTTCTGTTATGCATTCCTCTCTTTTTTTTTTTTTTTTTTTGCAAAAGTCATAACAAGATCTTTTCTCACAAACCAATAAAATGTGAGAATATTAAATGAGAACCTATTTTACTATTTACCCATTTTATAGAGACTATAGCGCTACTTCTACCTGCTTTGTGTAATTGAGTTGATAGCTAATCATTTGCATCTCATAGAATATTATACCTTCAGTACAAAAATTGCAATTGTCATTATCTATTTATTATTAATTCTATTAGCCATCAGTGTAGCATGGAAATGGCAGTCGTGAAGTTCGGCATGAAGCAGCCTTTAGGTGGGGCATGTACATGGACGAATAATTATCGTACGCATGCTCATAAGTTTGTAAACAGATCTGTTGTAGTTATTTTGTTAGTCTAAATGTACTTAGCGCGTATAAACTTCACTTATCTTATGCGAATAATATAAACATTTGATTCATTTCTTCATATAATATACACTATATATCTTATATAAAAAGAAAAGAGATTGTTTTATTTGAGCTAAAGTAATATATAAGTACATAATTTGATTAAAGTACTGCCTGGCTTAAGGCGTAAGAATAAAAAAAATGAAAAGCTTATTTACATAATGTACAAATGTTTTGAGCCGACCAACGGGGAACAACAACAATGAATATTTAGATCTATGAAATATATTTTTAAATAAAACAATACCTTAATATAACATTTTAAATAATACCTTTATATAACATATATATATATATATATATATATTGATAAGGTCCTGTAGACTTATCTGTGATGAGGGATCCTGTCGACTCTCGCTATATCTGTGATAATGAGAGATCCTGTCGACTCTCGCTATAGCTGTGGTAACCGAGGGTCAAACCTGTAGTAACCGAGAGGGACAGTCAGGGCGTGGAGAGTTTTCCAGTACCTCTCTGCACCTTGTAGGACTTTTAAACAGTTCTCACAGAGTACAGGCAGTCGTGGTCGAGGCAGAGTGGAAAGCTTGGGAATGTCCACACACCAAAAAACGAAGAGACACAGTTGTAGAAGGAAAGTTCCATGAACAGATAGGAGTCGAGCTAAGAGCAAGATGGAGTTAGAAGAGAGCTTACTGTTTTACATGGCGATGAGGTGGACCTGGCTAAGACCGACAAGGGCTCACGCCGATGGTGGAGCCACTCTCTAAGTTCGGCTAAAAACGAGGTTTTTATATACCATTCCCGAGGAGGGGGGGGGAAGGAGACATGTGAGAATTTGGACTTTGAACGTCTGCGGCAGTCTGCACCCTTTGACCTTGATGGCAACGGGCTTGCCAAATTCCTTTTTAGGGTTGATTTCTATCTCGACCTCTTGCTTAGCTCAGCTCTTAATCTATTACATAGTTTTATTTATTCATCCTTAGTTTGTACAAAGTACATTACATATGGTGATGCAATGACACATGTCAATCATGCGTATAATTATTTATAGATGTGTTTCTATATACAACATAACAATCTTGTTAAAAGTAGCATACAATATAGGGTTTTTGGTTTAAATTACCATAGATGGGCCCCGGGAGTGAAAGGGTTTATCCGGGTTTAAACGGGTAAAGCCTCTCTAACACAGGTAAGTAATTAAAATTTCTTTCAATTAATTTAAACTGTGAGGGTTAAAAAGGGCTAAACCAAGATGTTTTGTTTGAATATATCTGAAAATTATAAAAAATAAAACTTATGATTAATATTTAAAAGTTATGATATTCATTATAAAAGAGAAATTTAGATAAAACCTTTGTTTGATAAAAAAAATAATGATGATAAAAATAAAATCATGTTCTAAGAGTTTGAGTCAAAATGTTGGCGGGCTTTGGAAAGGGTTAGGAGTTAAAGAATATGCAATTGTAAGTATTACACAGGCAATCAAATACTTAGATCCAGGTGCAAAGCGAGGATATTGACTTGAGCGTCTTCCTAGGCAAAGTTTCACCTGTGATCCTATATAAGGTTACAGTGCTTTGTCACAATTGTAGGGTTATTGAGTTGAAAAGTTGTTGAAGAAAAGGTTGTTCATTAATATGATTTGAAATAAAAGGTTGATTGTGGTCCGCTAGAGCTAAAAAAATTGTGAGTTGTGAACGCTTTGTGCATTCGTTGGTGATTTGTGCTCTGCGGATGATTGGAATAAACTTTTGAAACGTGTTCAGGCCAGAAGTTGGGATTTGTAAATCTAGGGAACTGTGTTCAATGAGTTTGTTGAAATTATGAAATAAAAAAAAATTGTCAAGCAGTACTGTCGTTTTTCTACGTTGATGTGAGCAATGACTGAGATAGAGAGAAATAGATTGTAGTGAAAAGTACACTGAAGTGGTTAGAGAAATAGATTGTTGTATGCCCGAAAGTTAATGATAAACATGTTCATTTTTATATAAAGGTATAAAAACAAATATAATATGAATAAAAATAGAGAAATGTGATTGTGGTTGAATAAAGTTTAAGTGGACAAAATCAAACATGTATTATATAAAAGTAATAATAATGAAGAATTAAAGTGTTTTTTGACAACAAATAAATCTTTTGTAATACTAAAATATTATGAAAGATAAAAGTAAAATTGATTTTTTTAAAAATAATGTTGGATTAAAAACTTGTGATTATATAATTGAAAGGTTAAAAAATAAAATTTAAAATATTTTAAACAAAAAATAGAATATAGTTAAAGATTATTACAATGAGTAGAGGAAGGTTTAGTATTTCTTCTAAAAAGAAGTTACAAATGTGGTGTGTAACTAGTTCATATCCCTTTGGTATGTCAGTCAACTAGCGGTGATTACGTCCATTTTTACGACCGGGGTGCGATGTATATTGTTTTTGAAGGGGGAGATATGGGGCTTGTCTACAGCGCACTGGCTTGAAATTCTTTCTCTTCTAGTCTGGATCTGGTGGTTTCAAAGAAATATTGTGTGGAAGAGAGTAAGTAATACAGATCCAAATGGGTTAGTGTAATGTACAGAACATTCTCTGTGTGATATTTTAATTTATTGACATGTATGGTGTCACTGTCTTTATTGAGAGGTTGATTGGGGCGATCTATTCGAACGACATTGGGTGAGATTATTTCAATTATTGTATATGGTCCAGTAAAATATGGTGCTAATTTACCTGTGTAGGGATGGCTATAATTTTTGATCAAAACAAGATCATTCACTTCGAAATGTGGTGTTCTGTGCTGCTTATCAAATGTTTCTTTATCTTTTTTTATGCTTATTTTTGGTACGAGAGCGTGCTATCTCTCTAGCTCTAGTTATTTCGGGGTATGGGTTAAGATGATTTCTTAGCTCTGGGGGGATAACATTGAACATTTAGTAGGTGGGTGGAAAACTTGTGACAGAATGGGGTGTGTTCTTATACGTCTGAGTGACGCGTTTAACTAGTTGATTCCAGGAAGCTTTCGGATTTTCTAGATAAGCTAGTCTGAGTTTGCCTTTAATGGTGGCATTTAAGCGTTCTATTAAACCGTTTGCTTGTGGTGAGTAGGGGTTGTATACCATGTGTTATTAGAAATTTACGAAATTTTTCTGAGGTAAAAGCGGGCGCTCTGTCAGATAGACGTTTTGGAAATCCTTGTTGTAGTACAGTTTTGAGGGTTTGAAATGTACGTTATGGTACTGGTTTACTGGTTAAACTCTATTTGAGAGTGTGGTGAAAGCTTGTTGGCAGTTTTATGGTCTATTTGTAAGATGTAGTCTTCTCGGTGTTCGTAAGTGTTTTGTTTCGACGTTGTTGAGGACTTAGTAAAAAATGTTATTCAATGATGTCAGGTTTAGATGTGAGTAAAAGTGCGACTTTCGACGTGAACACACTTTGGGGTGAGTTGTGTCACAGGCATGAAGGCGTCTTTGTGGCCTGTTAAGTGAGAAAAATTGTTGTGATGCGCTGTGTGACACGAGTGAATGAATTGAATGGAAAGGTGTCACGTGAAGTCTTTGTTTTTGGTACAGCATCTAACTTGTTTCAGCATGAATAACAAATTTACTAGTCATGGGTGGTGGTTGTACAAAACACATCGAGATATTTTAGATGTTAGTGGATGTGGCACGTTTAGTGGCGACGATATGGCTTGTTTGGCTCGAGATTGATTTGTTGCTAAGTCGCGCGCTAATAGATTGTGGCCAATTGGAGAAAGTGATGGGCGAGTGTGTTGAAGTTTTTTGAGAGAGATGTGTGGATGATTAATAATTAGCATGTAAAAGGAAAGGACGAGGGAGTGAAACTATGTTGGATTTTTAACTTGTATGGTTGTGGATCATTTTGTAAACAATGACTGACAAATTCCTTGGTAAAAAAATACACTTAAAATATTAATTTTTCTTATATGTCACAGAGTAATATATGAAAGCAGGGAAAGGGAAAAGTATTTGTTTAAATGACTAAATTATGTAAATGGCATTGAATATCTTTAACTTCTTATTTATCGCTCTACATATATGGCAGTTTAATTCTCCCAACACACCACTTGAAGTTCAGTGAACTTAGCGGCGAGAAAGAAAACCTTCAATCAAGAATCCAATATAGATGGCGACGATGGTGGAATAAATGTGTGCAGACCACAGGCCGCGAGTAAATAACCTCCCAGCGGTCTCTTCCTTTTTTGAGGTTTTGTTCTTGATAGAGACGCAGGCTATCGCTCTGTGTCAAATATTTGGCTGCTCTGACAGCTTTCTGAGAAACTAATTAACTGGAATTTCTGAAGACTTAAAACTAACTAAAATTTTCTCAGAGCATTTAGAGCCATCGGGCAAAGGTGAAGAGACAAACTACTTTGAATATTTAATGAAAAGCTAAAAAGACTTTATTTATATCTGGATTTTAATATGAACTTTTTAATTTCAAAGATATCTTCATTTTTAATTTGAAATATTTTCTTCCTTTTTGATAGTGTGTCGAGTAATTTGATATTAATTGACAATTTTTTATTTGCAAGTCCATGCAATTTGCCAAAACGTTAAAGAAAAATATATAAGTCGGCTAACAAATTATAAATTGGGTTTTACTTTATAAGTATTAGCCTGGTTCTCATGAACGCAAAAATTGATTCTATCAAAGAGACAGATTTATATTTAAACATTTCACATCCAAGTTTTACTGGGAAAAAAAAAAGAAATTGAAATTACCTTACGAACTATCAATTTTTTTGTTGGTATTACTGCAAAAAATAAAATGCATCTGACACAAAACACGGACCAGTTTGTGGATATATAAAGAGTCTCACTTGGAGCGCTTCTAAGATTTAGTTTAAAAATTAGAGAGCAATAAGAAAAACAAAGGCCATCTTTGCAATCACCTAGGGAGTCTGGCCCGTAGAATTGCTATGGAATTAAAGAACAACAGGTTCTGATCAAAGCGAGGTCAGCTGAGCCAACTTTCGGCCAGTGCTACGTATGTCCACAGCACTAATGTGCTAGAGCAAATTATGGGCAAGTTTTCAGTCTCCTAGATAATAAAATGTACGCCTGGTAATCAGCACCACTCTCCTGAATGCACTTTAATGCAGGAGAATATTTAAAATATTCCTACTGCAGTAAGATATCGTCGTCAGCTTGCTGCTTTATTGCTGATTAGTGTCCCTGGCATACGAAAAAGTAACCTGCAAGGACTACTTCTTGCAACAGTGAAGTCTTCGTATTTTTGAATGAAATTGCACCATCATACTCTGGAAAATTGTACATCAATTCCAAAGTGATACAACGCCGGTGTATATTCCTACGGTCTAAACCACCGCGAAGGACATCCAGAAGAGAAAAGAAGAAAGAAGAACTCCACACAGCAGAACATTCTGCTGCCATCCGCCCAATCACGGCCCTCTTCGAAACCTGTCCCAGCTTCTCTCAAATCCTGCCAGAGGAGTTCCCATTCCGAAGACGATTTAGTAATATGAATATCTATATATACGTAGTGGCACTTTTTCCGTTAAAAATACATTAAGACCTATGCATTTGGTTAACCACCCCAGTGAAGAACGTTGAAGTAGTTATGAATATGCCGCAACACCGGTTTTGGAAAATTCAAACAAATCCAAACAGTATACCACGGTTTCGGACTATGACTCTCATCAGTTCAGGGGTGGCTTTTAATTTCTTTGCATCCTGCGAGAGAAGTAATGAAATCCGTCGAATTTTCCAAAAAGGTGTTTAAGCTGGTTAAATGGCGATTTTCATGCCAGAATATATTTATGAAGTTGCAGGAGAATGACATTAATGTACCAAAATATGCACTTCTCTCGTTGAAATGCATAATTTTGATGCATTTTAAATGGAAGAGGTACCCTTTTTTTTGTACATAGTAATCAAAGTAATGTGAATGCATCCCGCACAATGCGTCAGCTAGACTGTCGACGCGGTGACTACTCGGGCGTTCTAGGTAACCTGGGGTGAGAAATAGCTCCGTAGTGCAACAACGTCCGCGAGAGAGCCCCTTAGGCGTTGGAGAATTTGAGTAGGCCCGTTCGGGTCACCAAGGTGCCAACCCAGCCACCGCATGGGAGCTAGGATCTCAGGGGCGACAGTCGCCCATTACCCTAAGAGCCCGAAAGATTGCCGGTTGTAGGAACTGGTGGTCCAACTCTAGGATCTCCACAGCTGCCTCATAAAGGTGAAAGCCAGGCGCCAGGCGTGTAAGCAGTAGACAGCCACATTTCACTGTCTTCAAGCCAAGAATTTACGATGCCATCTCCACGCAGCGCAGCTTAGACGCCCGTTGCTGCGTGCCGACGTTGAGGAAGCCATGCGGTTCGTTCGAGAAATTTTGCTTGCAGTTTAGTGATCCTGGTCTCTCTGGGCAAATAGGCCTGGAGATGGTAGAAGATGGCCGAGAGTGCCATGCTCTTGATCGCTTTCGCTCGACCAGAAGGTGAAAGACTAGGGAAAAGAGGACCACCTAGCTATTGTCCACTCCAGAAGCAGATGTTGGTTTTGGGCTGAAGTTCCCATTTTAGGAGTCACGACAACTCAAAGGTTAGAGATTTTTCTTTATGCTCCGAGAGATACCCAACGGTGCTGTTGCCAAAGCACTCGCGCACCAGAGACCCTGGCCTTACCTTTATTGCCTGACGCACGCCGGAAGTGATACAGACACATATTTCAGAAGCGCAATTGAAATTTAAAATTCGGTATTGCCCACACCGTTTCTAAAGTCAGTCCTAATCCATCGACCCTCCCTGCCATGTAAACTCCGTTAAGTAACTTTGCTGGGGCTCTTTATAATTTCCCCTAAATTCGGTTAAAGATATATTATATTTTCAAAAGCCATAAACTATTTTTAAATTACACATTCCAAATTGAAAATTAATTATAGGCACTATCACGATATTTTCTGCTTAAATTTATTTTTATGCTTTGAAATTTTTAAAAATATACTCACACTAATACGTATATGGCGTTAATTTGATAATGATGTATTTATTCCAGACTAAATGGAATTGCAGCTAAGTTTCGCCATCCCACACCAATATAACTTCAGTTTCCATTATTCCTCTGTGTGAAGTCCGCAAATTTGCTATTTGAGTGACGTTTTTAATTAAATATAACACAACAAGCCATTGCCACTTCGTCCATTAACAAAATAGAGCGAGTGATTGACAAGGTGCTGCCAAGATAATTGAAAGACTCACCAAGCCACTTCTCTTGATTAAATGTACATTGAGTGTCTTCGCGCTGTTGGAGAGAAATGATGAGGCCAGGAATAATGAGCCTGGGTAGGGGAAATGTCGTGGCGACCGGAGACTTGAGGCATACCATCCAGAGATCTTCTAAATTCCTATCCTCCACGATTCGCCAGCTAAAGAGTAGAACCTCATTTCAATAAATATTACATTTCAAATATAGAAAACTCTACAAGTGACGAGAAATTATTTTCAAAGGTGTCAAAATAACACACAGCTCTTCCTTCAAGTTATCTGAAGTCAACTAAATATTTTCATGATAAATTTATATCAATATAATTTTTTATATATATTTATTTTTAATTATATGATACAGATTTCTATATATATATATATATATATATATATATATATAAATATAAATATATAATAGGATTTAAAATAATAAAATGTAGTAACAGTGAATGAAGTCATAAAATAAGTAGAATTATTTGTTAAATGGAAAAAAATAGTCAAATTATGTAGAATGTGCCTTTTTATACAACCCGAGCGCTGTGACCAAGTGACTACTTCTCACCCATAATTTAAAAATATATATATTATTCATAAATAAATTTTACTTGAGTAGTGTTTGTAGAGTGTTGAAAAAGAAGCCATTAGCATTTTATTTTATAATCATTTCCGACCCCAAAATGCGAATTAGCCTATTTATTTTATATTCTGGGCCCTAAATTATGTGAATCTGAACCTACTCGTCTGGACTGATCAAATGTTGCGCAAACCTATTCCTAACTAGCGGATTATGCTGATAGAATAATCAGCATATTCAGCGGTGGAAACAGTGACTTCTTCCAGACAGATATATCTTTTATTATCGGGGACAAGTAATGCATTTCTTAAATATATGCGAAACAAATGAAATTTGTAAATTGACCTAATGTCCGACTGATTGATTATTCCTCTGGTGTTAAATTACAGAATTACTACTTCCTGAACTAACTCTATATCGTGTCAAAATGTCATCCGCATTGGCCTAATATCGAGGAACCGTACACAGAACCATCGGCTTTTGTCAAATAGTGGTCATGGAGAAATTTCTGTATAACGGGGTTGAAACAATGATAGCTTCTCTTTACAAAGTACATTTTTAAAGTGCTATGCGGATAGGTCACATATTAAGGAAACGTGTATTGAGTTAACATAATTTCAAAATTACCCTATCGAAGACTACTTTGCATAAACGAGGTCAAGACAATCTGAATGACTTCTTCCAGGCCTAGTTCAATATCATGTCAAAATTTCATTCAGAAAAATCAAATATATTTTTAAATCTATGTGTAAACACGGAAAAATACAGTTATCAGAAATTTTTTATTCCCGACCTACTGCGTATAAAGCGACAAAGCGAATAGTTGAATATGGGATTATTAAAATACGGATTATGTGCCAAATAGAGGACTAACTTGTATATTACGTCACGGATATACATCCAGCCACATCTTCTATGTAAATATTACTCTAATGCAAACTGGTTTCAACCAATCGCACAATAATCACCATAAATCAGCGACAAAATGCTTCAGCTCACCACAGTATCGACATAGTTCTCTGCAGTTACAAGATAAAACTAATCAAACGCAATCTAATCTGATCCGATAGCTTAAATATTCCATCGTAACATCATTAAAACCTTTTCCCAACAGGTCGAAGACAAGAACCCTAAGTTCTCCAGCAGTCCCGTTGGTGACATTAGAATAGCGCAAAAGTCCGTTTTGAGAACAGCAGATCACTTTGCTTCGAACATGCCATTTTATATAGTAATGCCCTCAATTTGAAATACCAACATTATGTTTCCAAAGCATGGATGCTATTAGAATTTTATAAAGCTAAACATAATCAAAAAGAGAGATAAATATGTATTTCAATTATCTACAATTGAATAATTAATTGGTAAAACAACCCATTTGTTTTTAAAATAAACTACATTTTTACTTTAAATTAGTTTTACAATGAAAATGATTTTATACGTAATATAAATCATTTAATTTTGAAATAAATATTATTTTAAATCCAAAATATGCATTGTATTTTTAAAATATTAATTTCTCAATATATTCTAAATTGTGGCATTCTCTCTAAATTTCTTTTAACTTCTAACGTTAGAGTTGTAACGTTCAATTCAGTTTCTTGAGTTGACATGTGGGTATTGCTCAGATTGGAGCAGGATAGCCTTTTTGGGAATGGAATAAACAGACCACTTCAACGCTGTCCAATAAAGGTTGAGTAACACGAAATTTTCTTAAGGAATTTGTAATGTAAAGCTGTTTCTTCAGATTACAGATAAATTACATTCCGACGTGTAATTCTGCAAGAATGTATTCCTGAGCGTCGTGAGTGTTACAATGTCTTACCCTGACATTCAGTTTCAATAAAGAACAACATTGCGTGCTATTTTCGAAAACTTCTTTTCTCCGCTCTAAATTGCCGCCTTACTTAAACAGATAGAAAGCTTTGTTAATTGTTTGAGCACGATTATCATAAAATAACTGTGGTGATGAAGTGTTCATCAAAATATATTATTTTGTAAGAATATTGGATATGATCACTTTAGCTTTTAAACAGCTAGAGCTTAATGAGGATAAAAAACATTAAAACTTTAATCGAATTGAATCTCAAATTCCGCCAATTATATTATTGTCATTTTTCAAGAGTAAGATATTTTCTCTGAATATTTGGTTATTGAAATTTTAAGCTCTGCGCGTGTGTGAATACTAAGAAAAACTAGTTAAATTGATATCTTGCACTCAGTTGGCTCTCCCTAGTAGGTTCATCTTGATGTCTCAAGTACAATTCCGCAATATAAAAAACCGACTTTAAACGGAGTTGTGGTTCTCCTGATACGGGTTCTCGCACTATATTTCTGAATCAACTGATGTGATAAAAAAAAGCCACGTCTCACACCACCATTTGGAAACTATAGCTATGGATCGATTGTCTGTTAACACGCTCATCATGAGTTGGTTGACGATTTAGCCTCACAAAAATCATCTAATGTATTGTTCAAATATTCCCTAAATCTCCGCAATGTAGGTCAGTTGGTTATCTATTGGCAAAATGGTGAGATATGTGTGACCTCCTGGCCATAAAACATCCTCAATTGTCCCCATATATGTAGATTTTTGTGTGCTTCAGTAACTTATGTGATGTAATATGGGTGCTGAAACTACAGCCACCACTATTAACATTTTTTATCAAAGGAGCAAATATAGGACGATGGTTTATTGTCCAATATTTAGATTGGCAGAACGACAACCTTTATGAAGGCACAACGACGTATTTATTTGATGGAGGAGACTTCAGCGCCACATAGGATAAATATGTTATAAGTATTTTAGTTTTTATTTTTACATGCAACAGGAGCAATTCAATAAATGAAAACTTATTATTAATAATATATGAAATATTATATTAACAATATATTCGCTTTATACATAGGCCTGGATAAAGATTAAAAATAATGTGATATCGTATATTCAAATCTTCCCATTTCTAATGTCACAGCCGAATGGTTATTTAACGTAGAATTACTCTCGCCAATATTTTCACTCGACGATTCCATTATGACTCTTTAAAACTTTATAGAAATCCACCAAGAAATGGTGCAATGGGTTTAATTAAACTTTGTTTTTTTTTTAAGAGAACGTGTGTGTAATCAAATACTCTTTTCAGTATTTCAAAAATTAAAATAGTTTTGCGTAGAAAAAAAGGGCGCATTCCAGAATAGAATGTTTCAGAACCTTCAAGAATAATGCAGAAAAAATCGGAGAACAACTGATTGGCCAATCTAAAGCGATTGCGCAAGGCTTAGCGCTGGCGGCTTTCTGATTGGTTAACCAAACATGACCGTTCTGGAAATATCTACTCCGGGATATATAGGGATGAGTAACTCTGCGGGGGGGGGGGGGGGGGGAAATAAGAAGTGGAGAAGAAAAACGAAGCTACGTGGTGGACTCCAAGCAAACGCTGCTGTCTCAAGAGGCCGGACTGCTGCTTACCGCTGACGGAAGATTCTAGAAGGTTCTACCAACTTCTGTCTTTTTTTTTTCTGCTCCTGCGTTCCTTCGTTGTGCTGCAGTTGGTGAGTTTGTAACTGCTGATTTATTTCTTGTTGTTTTATTTTTGCACTCTCCTGTATTATTTTATCGATTAGGCTTAAATAAAGTCCTAAAGATCCTTTGTACCTCACGGAAGTTATTCTTTGTCAACCAACAACGCAACAATAGTTTTACATATTTTTAAAAGTTCACACGCGATATCGAAATTAAAATTTCCTGGAATTTTAAAATATTCAACACAAAGCAAAATCTAATTTAAAATAAACACACGGAAAGTTATGTCAGCTCTGTTAATTCAGTCTACCATGAAATCGCGGTAGTGAGAACTTTATCAAAAGATTAGAAATACATTGATAGTATAGGTAAAAAGGAAGCAAGCAAACCATTAAAAGAATGTATCAACCAAAACAGAAATCAGCATTACACAATTATAAGAGCGCCACAATCATTCCTTATATATCATTCTCTAAACAAGAAAACACACGTCGATTTTAGATTTTTGCATATTAAATAAAAAGAATTATAAAATAGTATTTAACATCATTACACCGCAATGGGAGATTAGTCCATATCAAGATTGTAAGTGAGACCAGACCGACTAATCATAAAACAAATTTACTTTCACAAGGAAAGAATTTACAAATGTCGTCAGATATCACAAACAAACTGAGAGATCCATATAAACTAAATATGTACAGATGGACGTAACGTCAGGTGACTGATGATTGACCGAGTAGGCCGCACAGAATGCTACGGAATATAGATATTTTTGACCACAATATAATTTTATGTGTGTTAAAAGGATTATCCAATATATTACATTTAGTGTGTGTGTATGTGAGATCTATAATATCATCCGAGAGTTTGTCAGAAAGGCGTTCAGCCGGAAAAGTGGCATTGTCAACGACCCGAATCTGCTTTTTGATGAACGGTCAATAAATGGCGCATAGTTTTTGAGTTTATTTTAACGGGAGAAAAGCGACTTTTATTTATATACTAGCCGAATGACCCGGGCAACGCCCGTGTTTTACCCGATTGAATGTTTTTATTCAAATACTATTTGTTACAATTATAAATTGGCGCCTTAAATAAATGCATATATTAGTTAATAACTATAGCCTATGTGCTTTATCTGTCTATGTACTGTTGGCTTCCGTAGGCGTCTCTTACTGGGAAAAAGAAAGAGAGGATTCCATTTAGTTATTAACTAATATATGCATTTATTTAAGGAGCGACCCGCTCCAACACAATAGTTACAAACACCAAAAAGCGAGTGGGGGGGCATGATGGGGGGGGGGGGGCAAAGGTGGCGTGATCGCAGCCAACCAAAAGGAGAGCGCCATTCCAAAAAAAAAAAAAAGCAAACGGTGACAGAGATGAAGAATTAAGAACGCATGACCCTCGTAACTGTATATAGAATAGGAAAGTGTTTCAATTACTGAAGGAAACCATGATATTAAGAAGGCCTGGCTCATCACACGGCGGGGGACTTTCCAATGGATTCAACATGAGTCAAGTGATGAACTGTATCCCGTTCTCCAGATCTGCCCATTAAAACAGGAGTTTTTCCTGCTTGACCCTCTCCCAACTTCAGTATGAGTTCATCTCTCACACATGTGCTGTAGGAGAGGTAGGCAGCAGCAGAACACGGCACGCGAGTCTTGTCAGGAGATAGCATATATATATATATATATATGCTATCTCCTTACACATATATATAGTTAAATATCGAGCAACGCATTTTTTATGTATTAAAGCATATTTTGGATCAAATATATTTGTAATATCTAATTTCGTTTTTAATAAATATATTTGATCCAAAATATGTCCTTCATTTAAATATATTTATATATATAAAATAAAGAAGGCATCTCCTGACACAAGCACATGTGCTTTTTAAACCTGACCCACTTATCTTTTTTTTTCTATTGTTTTTTCATTTATATATATATGTTTTGAAATAGAGCAATCCATAAATAAATCTTTAATTAAAAAGGCATATATTGGATCAAAAAATAATTTATTTTACCAATATTTCAGTTGGCTGAACGACGACCTTTATCAAGGTGTTATAATTTATTATAATAATATAATTCGAATAATAATGTATTCTAATTTTATATAATATATATTATAATATATATAATAATTATATCCCGGAAAAAGGCCACACAGTGTTCTCCCCATCCCTTGTGAACTGGCGAATCCTGTATAGGGCGAGAGGCCCTAAATAAATGCTTTGTTGTTATATTGTTGTTGTTATATATAATAATTATAATAAATATAAAATATAATTATAAACACATTAAATATGTTATAACACCTTTATTATGGTTGACGTTCAGCCAACTGAAATATTGGTAAAATAAATTATTTATTGATCCAATATATGCCTTTTTAATTATATTTATATATGTGTGTGTGAAAAATAATAAAGAAAATAATCAAAAAGGTCATGTGTTTGGTATTAAAATCAAAAAATGCATATTCTGACCACGTTCACATGAACTTTTATTATGATAGCCAATAAATGGCGCTCTGCCATCTAAAAGTTCATGTTAACGTGGTCAGGATATGCCTTTTCTGATTTTATATAAAGGGCATTTTCTGACCGCTCACATGAAAATTTTATATTTTCACATATTACATATTAAAAACAAGTATCGCATATCCATAACACTCACATGAGCATTTCAGATGGCAGAACGCCATCTAGTGGAACAAAAATAAACTAAACGTTAATTCCGTTGGTCAACCCTTCTTCTTGATAAATCAAGAAAAGTCAACCAGGTATGCCTTTCGGACCCTCCAATGGTGCAGACTGTACCTCTGCGTGGTGCAGACTGTACTTCTACAAACAAAATTTATATCGTAGAGGCTTCCTGAGAAATCAAGAAAGGGGTATTATAGGCTAAATTTGCGTAAATATGCTATGTGTGTGTTCATGTGAAAAAATCATTTTAAAAATAGAAAAAAGGTCAAACTAAAAAAATCATTTGCTGATTTCTCACACGAGCCTTTTAGAGCATACAAATATAAAGGAGGAGAAATCACAAGACAGAAAGAGAAGAGTTTCGTCCATGTGTAAAAGAAAATATTTTCCATATGTGTGTGCGTCTTGTGATTTCTCTTATCTTAAATGAATAGGGTGATAACCTTCGTCTTACAAAATATAAATATATAGTACATAAATATATATACAATACGAATATATAATAGCCATATCTAGGCGAATATATTGAGACGAAAGACTCTCATGTAAATCTGAATATAAATAAATAGCATTTTCAAATTCCCTCTGGAATATCCCTTTTCTTTACACATTTGTGGACGTTATTTCACTCGGTATTTATATACTACTAGCGGATGTACCCGGCTTTGCCCGGGTTTTACCCGAGTAAAGGTTTGTCTAACGAACATTTGTTAAAACAATTCTCTATAAACTTATAAAAAAAAGATATATTTTGATAATTTGAAACTCGTAAATTTGAATCTCTCGATAAAGTGATCATTTTTCCCGGTCCCTGTGTGCCGTGTCATTCTGAATTTTGGCTTTCCTAATTTTCTACATTACAAAATCATCGTTTTATCTAGTGAACATTTTTTCTCGGTCCCTTGAAAAATACTCGATAAGTTGAATAAAATCATGGTCGTTTATGGAAGATGGACGAAGTTCCCGCCGAGCCTTTTTTTCTTGTCTACTTGGCACAGCTGTGTCACCAACTCTGCCCCCGCGCGCCAGGACATCTTGACCCCTCTGATTGGTCGGTGGGTACTTGGACTGTCCATCCGGCAGACCTAAGCCTATCTCCGTCGCAAGGTGGCGCTGCTTGCGTGTTAAAGCTACAAATCTGCAAATAACTCTAAGGATATTCAAGATATTCAAGAAATTATTTTTCGAAAACCTTTCCGGGGATATACCTAATAATATCCCAAAATTTCACGGCGATTGGATGTATGGTTTTGAAACTATAGAGAACACACACACACAGACATTCATTTATATATATATAGACTAGCGGATGTACCCGGCTTCGCCTGGGTTTTACCCGAGTAAAGGTTTGTCTACCGAACATTTGTTAAAACAATTCTCTATAAACTTATAAAAAAAAATAGATATATTTGATAATTTGAAACTCGTAAATTTGAATCTCTCGATAAAGTGAACATTTTTTCCCGGTCCCTGTGTGCCGTGTCATCCTGAATTTTGTCTTTCCTAATTTTCTACATTACAAAATCATCGTTTTATCTAGTGAACATTTTTTCCCGGTCCCTTGAAAAATACTCGATAAGTTGAATAAAATCAATATTAATTGGTTCCCTCGGTAATTGTAAGTTAAAGGAATAGTATCTTTGCCTTGGAATTGTATCGTTATTCTTGTCTCAAATAAATTTGCGTGTCATCCTAAATTTTGTCTTTCCTAATTTTCTACATTACAAAATTATCGTTTTATCTAGTGAACATTTTTTCCCGGTCCCTTGAAAAATACTCGATAAGTTGAATAAAATCAATATTAATTGGTTCCCTCGGTAATTGGAAGTTAAAGGAATAGTATCTTTGCCTTGGAATTGTATCATTATTCTTGTCTCAAATAAATTGCCGTGTAATCCTGAGATAATCTTACTTTTCATAAATAATCTTTAAGATAATAAACTTAGTGATAATAAAACTTATAGATAAAAAAACTTGTTATCATCGTCGCAATGGTGGCGCTGCTTGCGAGTTAAATCTACAAAATCTGCAAATAACTCTAAGGATATTCAAGATATTCAAGAAATTATTTTTCAGAAACCTTCCCAGTACTATATAATAACTTCCCAAAGTTTCATGGCGTTCCAATGAGTGGTTTGGTCAGGCATAAAGGACGCACACACATACATTCATTTTCACTTGAATTAAATATGTGGTTTTAATAATTGTGTATTTTTCATTATATAGGGTTTAAAAATGACAACTATATACGATTACAGAATTTGTTACATTAAAAGAAAAGTATATAAATATATTTTTCGAATTCGCATATTTTAAGAAATAGTTTTTTTATTTATTTATTTAACATTTTTAATGCGTCCATTAGGTGTAAAGATGTTTGGAGAAAATGGAACGCAAGCAAAAGGCAACAAGCCAAATCTGTCCCTGAAGACAACAGGGTAACTGGAGATCAACAAATGTACAAATGTGGGTAAATTAATGTCAATTGGCTAATAGTTACCGCAAAGCATAACTTTATAGGAAACCGGACTCGTTTAAATCGGAATGGCAAGTCGGAAGAAATGAGGGACATCCTAGGGGTCCTAAGTTTCTCACCAGTGCCGCAGTGCCCTATGTAGCTATTACTTGTAGACATTATCCTCGTTTTGAAAGTGATAAGTTTGGGCGATTGAAACGTTTATTACATTAGACGACCAACGCGGAATTAGCATCCATCTCGCTCAGGCGTCTTTGCGCCCTCTATACTGGGAAACAAATTAGATAGCTAGCTTCATTATCTTCGCGGGATCTATAATTCGGACTCCTGAAGCGGACAACAGTCGCCAACTACCCGGGAAAAAGTGAGCTGGACCTGATTCAATTTTTTCTAAAAAATATGTTTCAATTTTACAATATTGTCAAAATTATATTCAAATTTTTATAAATCCGATTCCTGGGGCATGCAGAAGTAACATTCGATAAGTATAAGATATTTATGAGATCATATAGTGTGTGTTTATTTACTAAATAAGTTATTCTGCTGTAATTTTTATTAGTCTTACTGTATTTTTTAATTAATTAAAATTTCAAATGGCAAATTGATATATTTTCATGTTACGCAAAACCTCTATCGCTTTATTCAAGTATTTTAAATTGAGATTGATGCATTCCAATAAAATTTATTAGTGGGCAACACTTATGAAATTTCGAAGTTTTATGTATTAAGATTACAGAATACTATATCGACGGCCTATAATATAAAACTGAAATTTTGAACATGTTCAATTCTCAGATGTTGAACTGTGAACTAATGGAAGTTTTTCTCTGAAACACTAAACTTCAAAATTGAGTTCCGGCACCTTGGGATCAATCAGCTACCCCCGCCGGATTTATCAAAGCAACTAATGCCACACTCCGAATGGATTACCTATTCCATTAAATGACACTTCTGACAAATTTCCTCCACTTTTTAAACGACATTCTCTTTTTTGTCCTCCAAGACAAATTTTTCTCTTTATTGGAACCATCTATTACCTAAATTCATTGGTCTTATTAAAGTAGGGCGCGTTACGATTCGTAGCTTAAATAGGTGTCTTGTAGATGGATTGAAAACGGAAGCAAATCACGCGGTCTTAATGATGTTTTATTCTTCGATTCCTTGGCCTTACTCCGTTCTTTTAAAGGACGTAATGAGATATTGGATCAGTTTTTATTTTAATATTAAATTATAAATGGTTGAATAAAAATAAATACATTTGAAAAAAAAGAGTGTTTGTACATACAAGATGCGTTCATTAATTTCCAGGACTGGTTAAAAGGCTCCTGCCACGGCAATTAGAAAAAAAAGATTATACAGGAGTATTGAGGCAGGAGGGGTATTTTTTGCAAAATATTAAATTAGTTTATTCTTATTATTATTTTTAAAATAAGGAACAGTCTTGGACATTGATTAACGCACCTTGTTTATAAAGCTAGAATATAAATAAGATAATAAAATGAAAATAATTTTTATATGTATTGATGTATGAAATTATATATAGTATTGTACCCATGGCTTCCTGCGCAGGAATGAGGCTCATGGAGCAGCTGGCATCCCTAGCTATCAATGGTTCTTGTAGAATATCAGTCACTGCTTTGAGAACGAACCTTGGAATGATCGAATTATTTCAGAAAATTAAAATACCTGCTGGAACTGCTGAGGTGAATCAATTTTTTGTTCACGCTGTTATTATATCTTTGGAGATTAAAAATATTCTAGAATGAGTCTATTGCATTTGGAGAATATGTTAAGGAAATGGCAAAACAAAACACATGTGACATCTTGTAGGTTGAACTTATAAACTGTAGAATTTTCTGATGAAATATAAGGATTTGTTATCTTGATTTCTGATATTACAGTTATGCTCTTTAATTCTTGTCTATTGATCTGCTGGACTCTCCTGTGTAAGAAGTGGTGCATTGTTGGCATAATTTTGTGCATATGGCCTTCTGCTTGCTTCTCGACTCTATCATTATTAGATTTGGTTATGGGGCTTCTAATGATCTGGCCTATGCTTCGGGAATTTTTATATAAGCGTTTTGAGATATAATATTTCTTGATTCATAAGATAATCTTTCATTGTGGAGTGAATTTTGATCAGTTTTTAAAATGAAGATACCTAGATTCTAATTCTATGGTGAAAGTGATTTGAGTTATAACTGTGTAAAGCATTTAAAAATCTGTTGTTAATTTTCTTTTTCGAATTCTCCAAATACATAATCTATATATCTATGCCATCTTCTTATACCTAATTCCTCAATCTGTTAATATATCTAAATCGGACATCTCCGCCGCAGTCAATGAAAACGGGATTCCCATAGGAAAGCTACGTATCTGTAGATGTGTATTGGTAGAGGTTTTCTTCAAATTTAAAGTGAGATGATGATAGACATAGCTGGAATAGAATAATGATTTTGCGCCTTCTGCAGGATTAGTGATGCTTTGTTCTAATCATCCTAATATCTAATATTCCAAGCATGAAATAGTAGGAAAGTATCTGTTTAACTAAGGAAAATATCTGGGGGAAACTAATTTATATTAATGGATATAATTCATATAAGAAATGAGAGAGACTATTCAGAGCGCATTTTATTTTTCAAATAAAACAACTTCCTACAGTATTTACTGCGGTGGGTAAAATATTGGAAGTGGGGTCTGGCTCATCAAAGGTAAACACTCCCAGCGTTTTCGTCTCTCAGTTTCATCATTGATGACTTTACAATATATTTTTCCCATTGTGTAGTAAGTAAAGCAGGAAATTTTTGCCTGAAATAAAAAATAAAAATTCGCGCTAAAAGTAGTTTATATTCGTGTTGTTTAGGATAAGCAACAACAATCCTTGGACTCGGTGGCGAATTGTAACAAGCGAAACACTGAATAGTTAGGGACTGAATGCCTTCTGTATGATGAAATGTTCCTAATCTGTCTAGAAAGTATATAGCGTCTCTTCAATCTAAATATACATTATTAATAATTACATAGACAATGTATCCATGATGAAATTGTGAAAAACGTTTAAAAATACAAAAATATTTTCCCACAATGAGTTTCCTTTCATTTTAAAATGCGAGCTTTCAAGCGATAATAGTATTATAGTAGCAGAAAAATATCTAAAACATTATCAAAAGGTTGCCCAAAAAGTGGACCATTGTCTCCATTGCTTTGAATGATATTTATAAATGATATGTTAACCAAAATACAACTACCAAATCCAGAAATAATTTGCTATGCCGATGATGTCACAATAATATGCTGGAACAAAGATTTAGAAACCCTCAAAAATTCAATTGAGCGTATTTTGGAAAATGTTGACGAATGGTGTACAGAAAACAAACTAAAAATAAGTCTTGATAAAACTAGCATTTTACATTTTTATATAACAAAGATAAATTTGAAATTAAATTAAAAGATAATTATATTACGCCTGTTCAAGAAATAAAGATTTTGGGAATTACCTTTGCAACCATAGAAGGAATAATAAATTAAATTTTAATCCTCATCTGAACAGTATACTAAATAGAACTCAAAGACTAAAAATTTACTTTTTTCGATATGTAGAAAATCTTGGGGACTAATCACCAAGAAAAGACTCATTTCATACAAAAAGAATATTTAGACGATGCTCACTTATGGAACTGAGATCTGGTATAAATATATAAGTAAAAAGTATTTTCACAAATTTAACTCACTTCAATATCAAATATTATTATGGTGTGCACAAACTTATAAAACAACTAGCTATAGTTTGTGTGCATACCCTGGCAAATATTCCTTTGATTACGGATTATATGGAATCCAGAAATATAAAATATGATCTGAATAATTTATCGATTGAGGACCAACAGCGATATGACTGTTTTGCTTTGTTGTTTGTTTTTCTCTTCGGACAATTTTCTTTGGTTAATTAAGTAAAATAATGAATTGAACAGGATTGTATATAGCCGATTTGTTGTGATGTAGAGAGAGGTATTGACGCAAATATCCCTGAGTTTGGGATATCGCGTTTCATGATGTTAATAAAGGTTCAACGTCTATATAAAAAATTATTCATTATTAAATTGTTAAAGTGATAATTATGTTGAAGGACTGACAAGTCCGAAAGCTTGAAAATAAAAAGTTGTACAAGAAACTTAACCCTGGAAGCTTCATTTATTTTATAATATATCAATTGTGTTGATATATTTTTTTTATCTTTTCATCTAACTTGGATACTAATTCTGTACATATTTAAAATATCTTTCTTTCTTTCAAAATTTTTGTTTATTTTTAAAGTGCAAGTGTCCCTAGGGGGACATAGCACTCTAAGTCGAAATAAAGAATAACGCGATAATCGCTCTTCAACGGGCTTAACATCGACTATATATTATAAGAAATATTTACAGATACATAAATTTTAACATTGCAGTTGTAAATCCACGCTGCACGCGTATGTATTTCTTTTAATAGATAGTCGATGTTTTTTATTAAGCCCGTTGAAGAGCGATTATCGCTTGAAAGCTAGCATTTTAAAATAAAAAGAAACTTATTGTGGGAAAATATTTTGCATAGACAATGTATATAAAAAATAATAGAACATGTCTATAAACTACATATACATATAATAAATATAGAACATGCTTATAAACTACATATACATATAATAAATATAGAACATGTCTAATAAACTACATATACATATAAATAAATATAGAACATGTCTATAAACTACATATACAGTGTGGATTGCTCTATTTTCAAAATATACCCGCCTGTTCCCGGTGGAACAGGCGGGTTTCAGAGGCAACAGGAGTTTTGCGATCGGGTTGCATCCTTGACATCCTTCATCGAAAATGGCTTCCAACTGGGAATGAAATCTGCAGTTGTGCTCCTGGATCTTTCGAGTGCATATGATACAGTGTGGATTGATGGCTTGATTTATAAACTTGCTAAAGTGCTAAAATGCAAACAGACCCTCAATTTTTTGTCTTCTCTTCTCTCACCCAGGAAATTCACAGTATACCTTAACTCTAAATCTAGCAAGGAATATACTATATATAATGGCCTCCCACAGGGATCAGTCTTGTCTCCACTTCTTTATAACTGGTACACCCATGATATTCCCCAAACAACTTCAAAGAAATTTATTTACGCAGATGATACAGCCATTCTAGCCCAAGCAAAGACTTTCGAGGAACTGGAAATTCAACTGAATAAAGATCTTGAAACTCTACTAATAATTACTTTGAAAACTGGTCTCTGAGGCTGAATCCTGCAAAATCTGTACATTGCTGTTTCCATCTTAACAACCACAGAGCTGAAAGAAAACTCAAACTATTTATTAATAACTCTCAGATAACTCATAGCGAACATCCCAAATACCTAGGCATTCATCTTGACCGCACTCTCACCTTCAAACTCATCTCACCAAGTTAAAGGGGAAACTATCATCACGTAACAATATCCTCCATAAGCTGGCCGGCTCTTCCTGGGGCAGTGATGCCAACACCCTGCGTACTTCTGCCTTGGCATTGATCTTCTCCACGGCTGAGTATTGTGCTCCAGTATGGGAGGGGAGCTGCCACACGAAGCTAATAGACACACAACTAAATTCTACCTTACGAATTATAACAGGGGTTTGCCAACCTACAAGAATCGACTGGCTTCCAGTTCTTGCTCACATCTCTCTGCCTGAGCTACGCAGAAAGGAAGCCACCAAGAAAATGTACCAAAAACTCTTGGATTCACCCGACCTCGAAATTAATCCATCCTACAGTCTCCCCCAAAACATAGACTAAAATCAAGGAATCCGATATGGTCCAGAGGAAACCAACTTCTCTCCCAAAATTTTAATATCTCAGAAGCATGGACAAATTCCTGGATCAGCTCCGATATCCCAAATAAGAACCTCATCACAAGCCCAAGTGTCAGGATCCCAGGTTTTTCCCTCCCTCGACGAGAATGGGTGCTTCTAAACCGCTTTAGGACAGGACAGGGAAGGTGTGCAGAGCTGATGAAGTTATGGGGCTACACCAAAGATCCAAATTGTGCCTGCAACGTTCCACAATCAATGTCCCATATACTAGATGACTGCCCGCTGTACAAATTCAATGGAGGAATCTCCAATCTCCACTCTGTCACCCCGGAAGCCCTGAACTGGCTGAAGGCCTGCCTCTCAGACTTTAATGACCAAGAAGTCCTCACTTCTTTTTTCTAGATTTGATTCATTTTGTCTCCTCTATTATTGTAAAGACGTTGCTGTATCACCTCATAAGCATAAATAAATATAAATCTTATATTTAAAAAAAAAAAGAGATTTGATTTCTGTTGTTTTGGATCATCTGGTTGAGCAGTCGTGGCATAAATATTGAAAGAATAATAATAAAAACAGTTTTGATCGGAGAGATTGCTTTAATTGAGTTTTAGGATAAACATAATTCGGTAAAAGTACCGCCTGGCTCAAGGCGTAAGAATAAATAAAACAAAATATTATTTACATAATTACAAAGTTTTGGGTCGGTCAACGGGGAAGAACAACAATGTGATTTTATATGGGAAGCATGACCTCTGGAGGCCGATTTAACAGAATATTTTTATCTATGATATATATTTTTAAATAAAACAATATCTTAATATAACATTTTAAATAATATCTTAATATAACATTTTAAATAATATCTTAATATAACATTTTAAATAATATCTTAATATAACATATATACAGTATCTATTAATAAGTAGACAGTCTACAAAGAGAGTCTACAATTCATTCAGATTTCTGTCTGCTTCATTTCCATCGTTATCTTCCAGAAGTATGACCGGAATCCACTGCAATAGCCATAAGCTTTATCCTCGGTATCTCTGAGTCCCATTAATTCGAGCACCCTTTGTTCACTTGGTGATACTGTAAGGGCCAGCAGTTTCAGATCCGTTGTCTCAATAAATTATGGTTTTGAACTATAAATATAGTAGGTTTCTTCTAAAGTGTGTCAGATTACAAGTTTCTGCCGAACTCTAAAAAAGGAGGCATGCTAGAAGACAGGTGAAGGAGGTGGATGTAAATTCTCTATTAAGAACGAAAAAGGCCATTTTCTGCCTCCGTTTAGGTTTGAGGTGTTGGACACGGGAACCATATAATAACCGGGCCTCTATTTTCTAACAATCTAACCAATAGGGTGTAAAATATATCATTTTTAAGGTAGATTTAACGAAACTTTTGTAAAAATGAAGATTAATATAATTTTATATTTATGAAGTCGTGAAGTTATAAATTATTATTTTAAAATGTAAGCTCAAGGTAGGTCAATACCAAATTATCAATATCTGTAAGAGAAGGAAATTAATTCTTTGAGTCAAAGCTTTTGATGAAAATGGCCTTTTCGCGTAATTAAAATAAAAAATAACTCATTCAATCTTAGTACTTTTTATTTGTTATTCAGGCTTTAAATCACTTTTGCCAAATTTCTTTCTGATTTCCCACGGGAAGCGTCAGTGCCCAACACAAGCGCTGATTATTTTCGTACATATTTAAATTAATCTTTTGAAAGTCCAGTATAGTCAAATACTTTTTTAATCACGAATTTATTTGAAATTCTTGGTAAAATAATAAAAATACATCAGTACTCAACTAAAAAGAGCGGTATTAATAAATTAGTCTTAAAAAATTACCAGGTTTTACAACTTTCTAATGACTTTCTAATATTAAACTGTTTTTGAATGAACTGGCTTGCGATTTCTCTCTCTCAAAATTGAAATTATTTTTTTGCGTCGAGTTCCCCCAGAGCTTACTTTAGTGCCGAGGGCGCTGTAGGCGCCTGGAGAGGAGCGCTCTCCTATTGGCGGAGATTTACGGCGGGAGCACCGACAGTTAACCAGAGTCAGGCCTCTATCGAGAATTGACGGCAAAAATTGTGTTGAAGAGAACTAAAGTCATAATATTTATAAAGAGTAGTTTTTTTACTACATGTGGGGGAATCAGAACTCCTCGGTTTGCCTTTTAATAAAATACACACAACGATTAAAAAAAGGCTTCTCCTGATCGTGCAACTAAAAATTGCTAATGGCTTGCGCCATCTGTGGGACTAAATACCAACTAATCGTTGATTTTAAATTATTCCAGAACTGGTCAAAACCCATTCTTGATTAAAAAAAAGCTAACCACGTACGCGTTTCAGACTACTGGTCCTCATTTAAATATTTTTATATTTTTGTAGGTATATTTTGTATGGTTTGGTAAGGATTCCATACTTCAAAACGTTAAGGTGATCTATAGAAATTCTGTTCTCAGATTCCTATACATGATGTTGCTATATTTGACAATCATCACTTTACGAAAAGTTATTTTGTACTTGAATGTAATTACAACATAATAGTCGTGAATATGTATGTGGATATTACAATCTACACAAATATAAATATTCTAAATTATAAACTGATTTGAGCGCATATGCTTCTTTTTAAAACAAACATTTTTCTACTGTGCCCTAACTGCAATAGAAAATATTGTAAGGGTCTGGATCATCAGTGATGGAACTTCCAGCCGGCACGCCAGATTAATCTACCATACCGCTCCATATAATATTGTATATTTGACTGTTTTTTACTTATAATTCTGATATACTAAAAATATAGTTAGCGCTCAAAATAATTATAATTTTGAATAAAGATGGCGCACTTATATAATGTAAATATTCAAAAGGTTCATTGTTGAAAAGTGTGAGTCAGATCTTAGTTAGCAGTGTAGGAGATTTATCAAATTAATTCTGTGGCATTCTGATGGGAAACTTCAACTGCGGCTTAGTTATATAAGAATGGCCCTGATCATTGGTCAAAAAAAGTTTGGCAGAGTTAAACCCTGAGCGATAAATCTCTGTTTTAATCTATACTTCCTAAACAATGGCGCAAATTTATCTTATCACGAAAGGTAGAAAAAACAAAGCAAAGAAGTATGTGTTAATCTTGGCAGCAACAGAAAGAATCTCTCCTAGTCACCCAAGGTGTGCCTGCGCTCTCTGATTGGTCCCTCCCCAGAGGATCATCTGAATGTTTTTATTCATATGAAGCATTCCAGAGACCTTTAAAGCTTATTCATGGATTTGCTTCGACATCGCGCGATGTAACAATATTATTATATATTATGAGCACCCTTTTCCATCAAACACTTCTTATACCGATTTCCACATAAAATTTTGAATAAACGTCAATTTAAATTAAGATCTTCAATTCAAAATGATTAACGAAACTCTTATGAAAGCAAGTCATTTAACTCAATCCCATTAAAATGATCAGGAACCACGCGCTTCGATGTATTTTAAGCATTTAAAATCATGAGAGACGCAAAAAATTAGAATAACTTTATATACAGGTGATCCAAAAGTCCCGCACTATTTTAAAAATTATAACTCCGCGAATATTTTGCGCTAGAGCAATGCGGTAAACACACCATTGTGTTCAGGATGCAATGGGATTTTTATGGCAAATAATGAAAAATTCGAAATTGATTTTAGTTACATTTATTCGCCAGATGGCGCACTACCAAATCAGAGATTCAGCG